>JAGPOY010000930.1:0-19733 GCA_018983105.1 Silene uniflora
TTAATTTAGAGTGTAAAAATTGTAAATGAAATGATCATAGAATGGTGGAGGATTAAGGGTTTCAGGACTTTTGTGAGATTACTTTTAATAGCGGGCCTAGCGGGCCGTCCATGGGCAATTTTGTTTAGTCCAAGCCCGCCCATTTATTCTAGCGGGCCTAGTTTTGTTGTCCGCTACCCATTTATTTTTTGATTTTTCTTGTCCAAGCCCGCTATTTTAGCGGGCCGGACGGGCCGGGCCGAACGGGCCGGCCCACACTTGATCAGCTCTAGTGCAAACATACAAATTCATTACACGTTACTAGCTGCCTAGTTGGTCATAATGGTCAAACATATTTTCATATGATAATAATGATTAGTTAGTAGAGTAGAATATAATTTGAAATAATAATTGATTAAATTAAGCATAATAATCTGATTAAAACAAGACAACTGACATAAATACATAAACATACAGCCTTAAAGTGAGACATAAAGTCATAAACTAAGTTCATATTGACTGAAAATTCTCTGGAAAAATGGTTAATTTGTCAGATTAGGGTTTTCATCCAATTGCAAATTAATCATTAACCCACTTAATTTGATTCCTTTTTACACCAATTAATCCTTCACTTGGTATGGAACCTTCACTTTTTGTCATTTTCCTCTTAATTTAATCCCCCACTTGTAATTTTAATTAATTGATTTTTCCCCCAAATTCCTCTTTCAGTTGCAGAATTCCATGTCAAATCCTGAAATTTAATTTTTAATTTAATATTCTTAATTTACCCAAAATAAAACATTAATTTCTCTGCATTTTTTTTTCTGGGTTTGCAAGATCTTAATAAAATTTGAAAACTTTGAAGAAATTGGTAATTTTTTTTTTCTGGGTTTAATTATTAGTGCAAAAATGGCAGATCAACAAATTAGTGATGCAAATTTAGCAGTTGTAGCATTTGAAGAAGATGAAGATGAATTTAGAAGTTGTTGTGGTGAAGATGGTGTAAATGAGGTGAATATTGATGAAGAAGATGATGATGAATCAATAGTGAAGATTTATTTTAAGGGTATTTCTGTAAATGGGTTTGGAAAATCGTGTTCCGGGTTTTCGGGTATTGGTGTTGTTATTATTAGAGGAAAGGATGATGATAATGGTGATGATGGTAGTAGTTGTTGTGTACAGAAGAGATTGGATTTTTATGTGGAGAATTGGGTTGCTGATTATTTGGCACTTATTGATGGTTTGGGGGAAGTGTTGAAGTCTGATGTTACTAGGGTTTTTGGTTTTACTGATTCTCTAATCATGTATGAACAGGTAATGCTCTTCAGTTCGTCTTGCTTAAGACCGTCTTAACAAGAAATGGTGATAGTTTTGAACTTTTGGGTACATGCAAATTGCAAATCTTTGTTGATTTTGTGTTGTTTGATGTTTATGTGCAACAAGACAATATTACCTTAGTGCCTCAATGGCTCTCGCAAATTGCGGAGTAAAGAGGCACTCACAAATTGTTAGGTAAGGGGTAGTTGGATGTACTCTTGTCTTAGCAACCAAGTTAGTGAACCATTTTTTTATTCCATCGTAATCCAGAATCAAAAGAGTAATCGGTCTTTGGCTCTAGTGGAAATGGAAACATGATGTTCTTGTTATGTGCTCAGTCAAAATTCTGTTGGTTTTTCTGAGAAAATGTACATCAAGGTTTAGATGTTTCCTTTGTGAGCTGCTGAATGCTGGGATGTTAGAAATGGATTGTTGAGTTTCAAAGTAATAGTTTGCTACTTCGCTGTAATTGCATTAAATTAATGTTAGAACTGCTATAGGTTTTGAGGGTGTGTGCTCAACCTGGCATGTTACTTAGACTAGTTTACAAGCACCCTGCACCGTTGTGTGTTTGGGCGTTTAACTTGATTACCAGGTTAAGATTTTCTATCCTTTGGCTTAAATGAAACCTGAAATGCCGATATACATGCTTTCCTGATGTGTTGCAAGTGTCAAACACGGCTACATTTTGGTACCAGTGTCATGCCTTTACTGATGTGTATCAAAAGTGTCAAACGCGGTTACAATCCACACTTGATTAAGGTAACCATATGGTTGCCTTAATCAAGTATCACCAAACTTTCCTGATGTGTTATAATCCACACTTGATTTAGGCAAACCATTTAAGTTTGATGACACTTGATTAAGGCAACCATAGCGTAAGGATTTGTTAGTGATGATGGACACTCTGGGATATAGTGGACTAAATCAAAGGTTATTTAAAACCATTTGCCTTTTTTTTTTTTTTTTTTTTTTTTTTTAATTGGGTAGCATTTGATCGTCTCATTTTTGGCAATCTCTCTGTGCTTTTTTCGGAAGGGAAAAGGTTAGCCCTGTGTTTGTCCAATGTCATTGAGGTACATGTTAAATCCTGAAAAGACCTATTTTCCTTATTAACATTCCCAAATTTGAGTTAAGGTTAGGTTATGTATTTTCCCTTTTCAATATAGTACTCCGTATTTCTTTTCTGTTTTGTTCTGACGCTGACGTTGCTCTACAGATCATGCTGGAGAAGAGCCTTGATAAGCCCCTAATGGTTGCTTTCAGAGAGAGAATTCTTGAGCTTGTGAGAAGTCTAGAAAGTTTTACCCTGAAACTTGTTCCAAGCATTCAAGTACAGAGGCCCTTACAACTCGCGCAGGTTGCATTGGGTTTAGTTTCATTACACAAGAAGAACTGCAGCTCTCTGCAAAATTGTTCAATATGTTGTGATGATAAGCCATCATCAATGATGCTAACCTTATGCTGCTCGCACAAGTTTTGCTCCCACTGTCTCATGACGTATGCTGATGGTAAATTAGAGGCGAGACAAGTCCCTTTCCGTTGCCCTCAACCAAAATGCAACTATTTCATCTCAAGTTCTGAATGCAAATTATTTCTTCCTGTTATTTCTTATAATATCATGGAAAAAGCATTAGGAGAGTTAAATGTCCTAAGGTCGGAAAAGATGTACTGCCCACATCATAACTGCTCTGCACTAATTGATCCTCGTCAATGTTTGTCCGATAATTCAAGTGATGGTTGTGTCGAATGTCCTGTTTGCCAAAGATCCATCTGTGTTAATTGTGGTGTTCCTTGGCATAATTCATTGAGTTGTGGAGAATATCAGGATCTCCCATTAGAGGAGAGAGATGCTTCAGATGTTACTTTGCATCGATTGGCTCTGGATAGGAGATGGAGGCGTTGTCAGCAGTGCCACAGAATGATTGAGCTGACTCAAGGTTGCTACCACATGACCTGCTGGTAAGATTTTCTACATTGTCTCGAGTATATGGAACAATAACCTGTTTAGCTTTTATGTATAGTTGATTATATTAGAAATTCAGCTGCAGTAGTTTTTAAGGGCTTTAGGGATTTGTCTTAAATATATTTTTATATTAAAATGAGACGTAGGATGAGGACACTTAAAGTAGAGCAAGCAGTCCTCGTACGATTGTCCACAATGCGGAACTAAGACCCACCTAAGAAATGTCTTAAAGGTTCCCTTCTGCTTTAGTAGACTGTGTGGGGATTCTTCAAGCAGCCAACTTTGCCTCCTGGTAATAGTTCCTATTTTCCCTTAATATCCCATTTTGATGCCGCGTACGATCCTCCTTGTTCGGCATGGTAATATCCTCCAATTCCCGCCCTTTGGGATTTTATGAGAGGCAGAAATACGGAACTTAATCTGAAAGCAAGTTATTATCCTCTTGACCACCCATAGAAACATCCTCACCTACATTTTCATAAATCGTAACCTATTCCATATATATCAGACCCCAAGCCATCAAAATTAGAATCTGAGTCAACGAAGAATAAGAAGAAAGGGAGAAGAAGCGTTGTGCTTAACTCACTTAGAGAGACGGAGAGAGGCACAAAGCAACAATATACTAGCCTTTGAGGAATTTGCTGGCAAAGACATATGGGCATCATGACCAATGCAGGAGACATAAATTGCTGGCAAAGCTAAGTGTGCTCACTGAAAAAAGAGATTGAAAGCTTAAGGGCTATAGGTTTGAATATAAAAATGCTCAAAACTCTGCGGGTTGGTGGTGGAGAAAGTAGTGAAAAGTTAAATGAGCATCAAATGTGGAACCTGTTAAAAAAAAATGTTTGTCACAAAGAAGATGAACTTTGCTTATCAAGATCCCATCTTTCCACAACTCTTAGTTTCTAGAAGTTATACTCTACTTTTTTCTATTAGGAAAAAGACACTAACTTTCAAGTAGCAGATCGCTCTCAGAAATTGTTTCAGTTTTTTCAAGATGCCAAATAAGATGTGGTTGATCTACAGATCTATTGAAATTTAAAGAGGGTAATTAGGGATTTAGCGCTTCACACCTTGTAGATTTAATTATTTAAGCTTTAGAGCAGCGTGTAAGAAAGCTTCAAAAATATGGGAAGGGAAGATCAAGGAAGATGTAAATCTACATATCAGATAGTCAGGGGAGAAGCAGATTCTTAATTTCTTATTCAGTCCAACATTTTGATCTATGCATTTTGTCTTTGTAGTCGACTAGTAGATTGTCATTTTTGTCTGATCCAGTGTGTGGAGGAATCTATTTTGAAGTTGAAACTTCAGATATTCAGTTTCTTGCTTTTGCTCACCTGCCATATGATAACATTATAATCTGATAGAGCTTATGGAATCATGTAGACTTTTGTTTATTTATGAACATTATGAGTTTACATTCCGCTTTCTGAAATTGTTGTATAGTCAGAGTCAATGGCTGCACTCTTAGGTGCCCTTGACTTTTCTACATAGCCCTTTAGAAGGACTCTTCTTCTAAGATTTCTAACGAGGGCTTTACATTTTGATCTATATCCTCTACTACCTTATCGAAATAAGTATTTACTACTTACAAGAACATTGTAAAGTGTTAACTGCATGTTTCTTTTGAAGTGCATGATCATAAATCAAGACTGTGTCGGTAATTTCCTGACTGCACTGAGTGTATTCTGGTAGTTAGTAGTTGCGTGAAAAATTTATTCAGCTATTTCCTGGATTATCTTGAAGTGTCCTTTTTTTCCTGTTCTTCTTTCTTGGGAGTGGTCGAGAAATAAATCATACACTTTTCTTTTCCTATGATTTATCTACCTTTTCCTTCTACGAGTATTATTTACAATTCTCTAAAGCAGTTAATTTTTGCTGACATCAAGTTCTTCGGGGCTTTTGTTCTCGATGCTGGTGTATGTATTATAATGGCTTACGTTAGACAATGAACCTTTTCGAAAACATAGTTTGGTTTATGTTATAAGATCATTTTGGCTGGTGTCGGTTCCGATCATTTTAGTGACATGTTATAAGATCCCAAATTTAACCATCATCTAACATTTTTCCCTCAGGTGTGGTCATGAGTTTTGCTACGCTTGTGGTGCTGAATACATGGCAAATGGTCAACAAACATGTCAATGTGCATTCTGGGACGAAGGTGCTTCAGAGGATTCAAATGGCACCATCACCCCTGAAGAACAATGGCAATGGAACTCGTTTGATAACTTCCCAATGATTTTAGATGCATATTCAGATCAAGAGCGTTCCCAGCTGGCACTAATCCAGAGATTCCTTGCTGGTGGTTTCAGCTTGAGTGATCATCACCCTTGTCAGTCACCTACTACCCCTGCCTGTACAGATTCTTACGTCGATGTCATGAAAGATCTCCATCAGCTTCCTTGGCTCGAGAGGTTTGTTTCTGTGATAAGTGATAACTATGATGACGACTTCACCCATTGATATAGAGAAATCAGTAAATCTAACACGTATTTTGTAAGATGGTCTAGAAATAACTTTTTGTCAGACCAAGCCTAATACGTCTTGGCACAATTGAAAAATCAATTGTTTCAATGAGTATTTAGGTTTGTCTGATAATAAAGTTAAATTCAAAACCGTCTTATTGGGAAATTCTTAATTTTTGGATTTCCCAAAACCGCCATTGAAGGATAGAAGAGTCTCCCCTCTCATCCTAATTGTTGCGAAGTTGAAACACTGGTTTAAATGTAGGTTCTATTGATTGATCATACTTTGTGATTGTGCCTCGCAATCAGTTGATCATGAATATTGTACTTTTATGGTTTTCAATTTAGTAAGCAACAGCTTCACAGTAACTCCGTTACCAAGTTTTTACCAAGTGAATAATTTGCATAGATGGCATGAAATTTACACGTCTCATTCAGGGCTGAGTTTCGTATTGAATAAATTTACGTTGTTTAAACTTTTTATGGTGGTAAGGTATGATGATTGTATTTGAAACAGTTTCCTGAAACATCCTAATTAGTGTAAACAAGAAACGAGAAACGAAAAGCCCTGATGCTGTGCCAAACATTGAAGCAGTTTTAAATATCTTTGCTCTTATGTTCTACAAGTTCATTGTTCAAGCCTAAAACATGGCCTTTTCTGCAAAATAACATAAAACAGTTTCTGAAACATTAAACATCACTTGCCAGTACTGACATTTATAAACACCAGTGTTCCCGAAAAGGTGTGCTCTTTTCAGCATTAGGAGACGGATGCAGTCCGTTCTGAAAGAGAGAATGTGATGGAAAGTGTAGACCAGGAAGCTGAAAGGGATTAGGCATTAACAGATTCGCACTCTTTTAGATCTGTGCTATTAAATCCAGAATTTAGGGTTAATCTCGGAATCTGTCGGCTGTTGCTAGCTCACTACAACTTGATCTTGGTCATAACGCTGTAAATGCAGCCGAAATTATTTGACCCAATCTAATGCTAAACATTATGAACACAACAAGTCCATGCTAGAACACCAAAATCTCGCCTTCATAGTTTATTATCGCAACATTTCAGAACACGGCTGTGTGCTGGATAACTGATAACAACACCCTTCTGATATAACATGACCAACACTTTTATTTGGCCAAAACAAAAAAAAATGCAAAAAAACTGTATGGTAAACCCGGACATACACCCCATCTGATGCGTTCAAGGCTGAAAAGTATAGCTCAGCATGTGAGTATTAAAGGCTTGAGAGACCATTTTTTTACCACCACATTTGGATCCCATTACCTTGTAGCAAGTAAATCATGATCATCGGTTGCTTGAGTCATTCTCAAGGAACTTTCTACCCGGTAAAAGCAGGATCATAATTCGCAAACATTCGTGCTCAAGGAACATCTATTCACTTTGCCGGGTCATTTTTCTCTGTCCACCATTGCAATGTCTGTTCTGGCACTGCTTAACTTCACCGTCAAAAATTACCAATCACGAAAATAGCAGTCTTGGTCTGTTCACAGTTCACTCCAAACATACCACCACGGCACCACCCTAGTTTTGAGTATTTTCTTGTGGTGCGCTTCCTCCATAGAACTATAGAAGTATACTTCCACATGACTTTATACTGCAATGTTGATATACTTCATTCCAACACCTTGCTGAGTTTAAGGGTTACTCATATTCAACGAGAAATCAGGCTTCAATATATCGCAGCTTTCAATCAGTTTCACTCTTAGCAAATGCATGCAGCTTGTTAAACAATATATATCCACACCTACAACGTGAACATAAATAAATTATAGAAGTAAGAATTATTTCAAGAACAACAACATAATCAATACGCCAAGATTAAAGTTTTAGAATGCTTCGTACAAGTGAAACCCTGCCTAGCAAAGTTATTAATGATGTTGAAGCGGCCTTCAATAAGTATATGGTCAGTGCTGTCCTTAGGAAACTACCATCACTCCATCAGTTATCCTGTGAAGATTGTCCAGAGATTTATAGTTTTCAAAGATCCCACTTCAAGCACCAGACATGTGATGCAGGGAACGACACTACTATCATACTATAAGACATTCTTCAATAACGGGCTCTACACTGTCGAGGAAGGGAGCCATTAATCTGGAATATTTGTATGTTGTATAGCCTGTGGAGAGAAAACAAGCAATGTGAGTAAGATTGATCGCAAGAAAGTTTCTCTGAAAGATGTTCAGACTTGCTGTTCTGATCAGATCCTTAATATCCCAGTTTCTTGAAGAACATCCTTTTGAGAATAAGAAATGATAAAAGTGGAGTAAAGAAAAGTTCGAGTCAGAGTGACAGAAACTGGATATCTGATCTGAACATAAATTCTGAGAAGATAGTTTCATAATCAAAGTCACCAAGAATAACACGAACAATGTGGGAAGGATGGGAATTTTTTAATTCAAATGAAGCTTGATTCAGCTCAAGATACTTCACCACATGCCTATTATTCTGATTTCAGCTCTTCCTAACAATTGGTGTAATCCACTACAGTAGTTCAAAACACTACATAAAAACCATCAATGTGTCAAAGAACTTCTCCAGGAACTTTGAGCAGCTGTCTCTTCCCTTAAGCTGTAAGATTTCATAC
This sequence comes from Silene uniflora, assembly GCA_018983105.1. Classification (NCBI taxonomy): domain Eukaryota; kingdom Viridiplantae; phylum Streptophyta; class Magnoliopsida; order Caryophyllales; family Caryophyllaceae; genus Silene; species Silene uniflora. The sequence goes on from JAGPOY010000930.1 coordinate 8,337, forward strand.
ATCTTAAATTTAAGCCTAGTATATAGAAACGGAAGCTGCCTTTCCCTTTCCAGTCACGCTCACGAACTGAGCAAGATGTCATACATCTGTAGTCTCAAATGTGTACTTTCTTCAAATGTAATTTAAGAGAAACTACATGTGTGGTGCGTGCGCCAGCTCTCCAACTGCACGAATGTAAGTTGCTTTTCTCAGGAAAAATTCATAATGGTCCTCCAAAGATAACTTTGAAAACTTCTCTTTGTTCTCAAAACAAGGGTAAGGTTGCTTACATCCAACCACCCTGACAGAAGCCTCTGAGGCATTGGGGGTGGTGGTTGTGATTATGTGTTAGCTGGCATTTTGGCCTTTTGGCACATCAACAACTGTTCCATTCCCCAGTAACACTGGTGGCTTAAAAGGAGCGATAAATTTACCTATAAAGTCCAGAATAAATCTAGATCTATATTAGTCTCCGAGTCCAAGACCAAACATAGTACTCCATAAGCTGAAGAGATTAACCACCCTTTTCAGGAACACTAAATACCAAATTTACCACCGTCTAATTCCAAATTTCCCACTTGCTTGAAGGTAAATAAGAATTGGGAGTATTTAACAGTGATTTCTGACACCACAGACTCATGTTCGACCAGATGCGCAGAGCAGGTATGAAAGATTACCTATAGTTAAGTCTTGAAGTAAAATCGTAGAACATTGCCTGTTTGACAACCTTTCTGTATCAGATAAGCATTCAAAGATGACTAATAACATTAGTATGCATGCTAGGTACATGTGGGTAAAAAGGCACTCACTTGTTATCACGTCTTTGCCGGTATAGTCATAGAAGCCCTTGACCTCAAGAATTTCCCTTGTAACCCTCATCACCACAAGAGCAAATACCATCCTTGAAGTGGTGAAATTGTTCAGTATCCCTCACAGATATTTCCCGACGAACAACTTTTGAAATATGCTTTACAGTGTTATGACAGCTTTCACACATATAAAGATTTTTTGTTACCCAAATAGGAGTACCAGGAGCGGTATTGATGAGCCCAAATGAAATGGCAAGCTTTTCACTGTGACCACAGAATACCTCAGATTTTGAACCATTGGCGGAAATACTTTCAGCCTTATTTAGTTCAGAAGTACTCATTTTCTCCTGAAAGGCTCTCAAAACGGCATTAACTTCTTTTATGTCAGGGTGAAACTCGTCATTACTAAGGAATGCATGTACTTTTCCCTTAACTTCTATCCAGCTACATCCAGGATCGACAATTATGCCCCTCTCCCTCATCATCTTTCTTAGTCTAATAAGGTCATCCCATTTATTGCATGCAGCATAGAAATTACTCTGAAGAACATAATATCCAATACTTTGTTTATCAGATTCAAATATTTTACGCGCTGCAAGTTCCCCTAGTTCAAAATTCTGGTGAATCCTACAGGAATTTAATAAGGCGCCCCAAATAGCTTGATCAGGATATAGAGGCATTTCCTGAATGAAGTCATAAGCATCCTCCAAACGTCCTGCACGTCCAAGCAAATCAACTATGCAAGCATAATGCTTCAGGTTTCGAGAAACATGGAACTTAGTTTCCATGGCATCGAAGTACTCCAACCCTTCCTCTACCATACCAGATCTACCACAAGCACATAGCAAGGATATAAACGTAATCTCATCTGGTTTCACATTTGAAGATAGCATTTCATGAAAGTACTCAACTGCGAGTTTCCCTTGCTTTCTATCAGCAAAACCAGTGAGCATTATATTCCAGGCAGTGATGTCTTTCAACCCGTGGTTGAACTGATTCAAAGCGGGCTCCATTCGCCCACACCTTACATACATATCTAAAATGGCATTTGGAACAAATCCATCAAAAGCCAACATGGTCCTTAAGGCATAAGCATGAGTCTCTTTCCCACACATCAAAGCACCTATCCTTGCACATGCAGAAAGGACAGAAACCAGAGTGATTGAATTGGGATTTAAAGAAACTTTCATCTTACGAAACAAAAAGAGAGCCTCAAAGCTCCTGTTGTTTTGGCGAAGCCCTGAAATGATTGAGGTCCAAGATATCACATTCTTGTCTCGAATTCGATGGAAGACCTCCAAAGCCTTATCAATGTTGTTACAGTTGGAGTACAAATCAATCAGAGTATTGGAAACTATCACATAAGATATATACCCTGACCGAATAGCGATATCATGAAGTTCCATACCCATACTCAGGAGACCTAATGAAGCACAAGCAGATATAGCACTAGCGATAGTGATCTCATCAGGAACGATACCTTCGTTCTCCATTAACTTGTACATTTCAACAGCCTTTTCAGGCAATTTATTATCATCATAACCAGAAATCATAGAAGTCCATGACACCACATCTTTGGATGACATTTCAGCAAACACCCTTTCGGCTTCAACCCAATTCCCGGTACCAAAATACATTTGAATCAAAGAATTACAAACCGAAACCTCAACTCCAAGACCACTGCTAATCACATAACCATGAACTTGCCTCCCTAACTTCTCATCCCCCATAACCTCACAAGCTGCTACAACAGAAGTAATAGACATAAAATCCGGATCAATACCATCAACACGCATTCTCATAAACAATCCAATCCCCTCTAAATACTCTCCATTCTCAAAACAACCCGAGATCATTGCATTCCACGAAATCCTATCTCTCCTAGCCATCCCATCAAACACAAGTCTTGCACTATAAACATCACCACATTTAACATACATGGTAATCAAAGCATTCACAACATCAACATTACTCTCAAACCCGAACCTAAGCACATGAAGGTGAACCTCTCTACCCCTACACAAATCCGGTACACCGCCACAAGTCCGTAAAATACAAGGAAAAGTATATTCATCAGGCCTAACACCAACCCACAACATCCTATGGTACAAACTCAATGCTTCATCAAAGAAACCCGCTTTCGCGTACCCGCCTACTAATACATTCCATGAAAACAAATCCCTTTCCTCCATTCTCCCAAACACAATCCAAGAATCATCTAAATTCCCAAACCTCACCAACATACTTAAAATTGCATTCCCTAAACGAATACAAAACCCGCCTCGTCTCGTATCGCGTACATAATAATAAACACGTAACCCCTCTCTCACTGCCCTCCTCCATTCACAAAGCTTAAGTACAGCAATAATAGCATCATCATCAATAGTAAAGTTTAGCTCTTTAACTGAAATTAAAAGGTTAATAGCGTCATTTAACTTACCATGGGAGCATAATTCGGTGATGGTTGAGCTCAAGTCCTTGGAGGAAGCATCAATGGCGGATTTGTTGATTAGAGAGAAGTGTGGGAGACGTTTAAGAGAGAGCTGACGGTGGGTTTTGTAGAGAAAAGAGAGAGGAAGGGATTTGCGTTTATGGGGTTTGGTTTGAAGAGGGTTTAAGGAGTCTGGAGATGGCGGAAATGGCAGGGTTTTAGCTGATACCGCCATTGTTGTGGAGAAGTGAGAGCTTGAGGGGGTTTTGGATGAGGTGAAGTGGAAAGAAATTAGTCGTTGGAGGGAAATTTCTTGTTGGACGATTTTACCCTCGTGGGATTCAGTTTATTAAGTAGATCGACACCGTAAATTCTTATTTGAGACGGTTCCAACTTCCATTGCATAAGTACTACATTGTCTACACTATATTTTGACAAATATTTATCATCAAAATAATATTATAATCACAAATGATTGATAAATAAGGAAAGTATAAGATCTCTGTGAATTTAATAATTTTAGAAAATGTAGAAGATTTTAGAGAAGAAGAGGGAGTTAGGAATACGAAGTATGAATACTACCGTAATACCGGTGTACTCCGTAACTAAGACATTTAATTATACTCGTACAAGTTATCAATGTTAAATACCGCATCAAATTATTAAAATAAAAATATAATTTTATTTATTTGTTAAGTAATTTAACTAGGCTTCTTCTTGTTATTGAGCTGGACTTATGCGTAAGAACACTTCATACAACAATTTGCGTTTAATTTAGTTGTAGTTGGTAATCCTGAGTCTTGTCGTAAGACTCCCCGATAATCTTACCTTAAGTTAACTTAAATTAACATGGAGAGGTTTGATTGTGAGTTTACATAAAGGAACCATAGTCCTCATTCCGAATTCATCTCATCAACAAGACAAAACTCAAGGAAGTAATTATAACACCGGACATCCATCCTAACAAACTTAACTTGTCTATCGGTAACTTGTTTCTCATCCAAACCAGCGAGCTCCCCGTTGACTTTTTGGACGGAGTGGAAGACGCACCTGGCGGAGTTTTCTCATCCATATTAATAATCATCTTTGATGCTTCTTCAAGCATCCCTAACTCGCAGCAGCATTTAATAACAGAGTTACTGATACTTTCATTAGAAGAAATTCCTTCTTGTTTCATATAATCGATCAACCTCCGAGCTACATCAATTTGTGCTTGCTTGCAAAGTTCATCAACAAGAATGGTATAAGTGTTAATGTTTGGTACGCAACCATTTTCAATCATCATCTTCAGCAGTTCCATAATAGTTTCAAATTTCACTACCTTCCAGACATCAACGTCATTAAAAGAGGACGACTTGGGGGTTAAACAGTTCTTTTTCAGCAGATGCTTTATCAGAATCATATAGGTAAACTCCGAAGGCTCGCAGCCAGCATCTATCATGCATTTGACTAAACCGAAAGCCTGACTTACTAGTCCTAGGCAACCATACCCATCAATTAGAACAGTATAAGTGACGACATCTGGTGAAATTCCTTCTTTTTTCATCTCAATCATCAATTTCTCAGCTTCCTCCAATTTTCCTTCCCCGCAATAAGCATGAATAAATACCGTGTAAAGACAGGCATCAGGCCTATACCCTGCAGCGAGCACCTGCTTAAGAAGTTTATGAGCATGATCAAAAGAACCATCTTTAAACAATCCATTTATAATTATAGAATAGGTATAAACATCGGGCTTCAGTTGCGTTTCACCAATCATTTTGGCCAACAACATCACAGCCTCTTGAAATTTCCTTTTTTTACATAACCCAAAAATGAGCACGTTATAGACATATAAATTTGGCGGGCACTTGTCATCTCTCATCTTCTCAAACAAACCGTAAGCAGAATCCATATTTCCTGATTTGCAATAACCGTTAATGAGCGCACAGTAAGTCACTTCATTTGCCTTTACACCTTTGTCCTTAAGAGTATCAAATAAACAATGTGCCTCTTTGACACTTCCATTCTTGCAAAGAGCGTCTATAATTGTACTGTATGACCACTCATCAGGCTGCACCCCGTTTATCTGCATCAAAGCAAGCAATCGGAACGCAATATCTAAACGCCCTTCATTACACTGCCCATGAATTAACCAGTTATACGTAACCAAACTAGGAGTAAGTTTCCTTTTAACCATCTTATCTAGTAAAGCCATTGATTTAGGCACCTTATTCGCTCTACAGAGACCGCATATCAATTCATTATATGTTCGCTCATTAGGACGACATTGATTCTTCTCCATAACGCTGAAAATCTCAAATGCTGCATCAACCATCCCTTGTTTACAATACCCATCAATCAAAACATTATAAGTTACGACATCACGAACCACCCCTTTCTCTGCCATCTCATCAAACAACTTCCTAGCCTCCTCAATTCTCCTCTCCTTAAACATATAATCAATCAACACCGTGTAAGTATGCCCATCCGGCAGACACCCCTTCTCGCCCATCTCCTTATACAACTCAATCCCCTCCTCCCCTCTCCCTTGACCACACAAGGCCGAAATCAACACTGTGTAAGTCCTCACATTGGGCAAACAATAATCCGCCTCCATTTCACGAAACAACTTCAACCCCTCATCAACCCTCCCATCCTCACACAAGCCATGAATCAAGCAAGTATACGAAACCTCGTTTCTCCTACACTTCTTCTTTGGCATCTCCTCAAAAACCCTAACCGCACTCTCTAAATCCTTCCCCCTACAATACCCTAAAATAAACGATGTATACGTGAACACATTAGGCCGCAACCCCGCTTGCAAAATCCTACTCAAGCACACCTCCGCGCTAACAACATCCCCCAACTTACAATAACAATTAATCATAGTATTATAAGTATGCACATTAGGCGAAACCTTATCCTCTAACATCATAGCAAACGCCGAATTCATCTCATCAATAAGACAAAACTTAGCCAAAGCCATAAACAAGAAAGTATAACAACATTCATCCATCTTAGCAAACTTGAGTTGGCAATCATCAACTTGGTTCGGGTCGAAACCAGCGAGCAGCTCGGCATGCAGTTTCCGAATGGAGTGGAAGACGTACCTGGCGGAGTAAGGGGAGCAGGGGGCGCAAGACCGGATAAGGGAGTGACGGGTAAGGTAAGCGAGGGAGAAAGCGCCGCGGCGGAAGAGGAAGGAGTACAGGGAGGAATTGGAGGCGGCGTCGCGGCGGAAGATGGGACGGCGTTTGGAAAGGAATGAGAAGAATGCGGCGGCGGAGTGAGGGGTTAGAGAGGGTGGTGGGGAGCGGAGGACGGTGGTCACGTGAGTGGGGGTGAGGCGAGGGATTAGTTGTCGGAGAGTGGGGTGGTTGTGCCACTTGGGTAGGGAGAGGACGGTGGTTAGCTCGTCGGTTATCAAAACATCCGCCGGTGATAATGTCGCCCTCGCCGTCGCTGTCGCCGCTGTTGCGGTTGCTGTGGAATGGCGGCGTAGGATAGTAGTCAGTGGGTGGAACCCCATTTGGGGTCCCATGTGGGGTATATTGTTTAGATAAGGTTAAAATGTGGAATATTATTCCCGTCAATTTTTCCGTTGAAATGTGCGATTATTTCCGTCAATTTTTCCTCAACAAAATTCTTTAGTTTTCGATTTTATATATTGTTATAATCAATGAAATGAGTATGAGCTTGTTGAAACACATAATTCTCTCTTTCTAACTACTTCATTACCATTGTTATCATTCAAACCTCATGATTAATTCAATGGAAACTTGAGGTGTTATATATTTAAATCTAATAATAACAAACTTGGTTTGAACCTGAATGCATCGGAACCTGTATTTACACAACGTTTATTCATGCTTATTGCAACAAAGGAAATTGGGAAGAAGCTGAAAAATCGATGATTGAGATGAAAAAAGCATGAAACACGGTATATACCAGTCATTTTAGAGCAAATTCGAGTAAATCCGGAGCAGTTGATTTTAGTTTGCATTTACTAAAAGCTAAAACACGGTATTTACCGCTTCTAAACGTTCTTTTGCATCATGTTATTATCAATGATCATATTTGATTGCACCATATTATACAATTGCCTCGCGCATCATTTGGGAAAGAAACTGTTTCAATCTTCATTTTGTACTCCAAGAATAAACTCTGCAATTTCCAAACAAGGGTCTGAAGAATAAGAATTTTAGCGAGTCTTGGTTACCGAGTATATATCACTTATACTCCGTATATCATTATATGTTGTGCCATACTGCTTACTACATATATATCATTATACGTTGTGCCATACTGCCATAGTAAGCGTCACTTACCGCTCTTCTTGCTAATAACTGAAATACATTAATACGCGAAAGGTCCCTCCATTTCCCTTGTCCATTATGTTTCGCAAATAAGCGAATGACTGAAATTCACTCGCACACAAAAGTTCCCTTCAGCAATCCAACCCTCTTTCCAGCAATGATTTGGAACCTTAAGCTTGGTCTGTTACGTACAATGTAACTGCTCGGAGTAAATATTAGAGCTCTTGATAGGCAAATGTAGCTGACAAGACAATCCAGTCTGATGCCTCATTGCCCGCAAAACAAGCATGAAAGCCGAAAGGTATTCGAAGATCTAAATTGGACAGTAGTAATGGAAGCAAAGTCGTAGTAATAAAGCGTTTTGTAGCCAAAAGTGATAAATCATAACAAAAGCGGATTATTACTCAGATACCGAAGGTGAATTAGTATCGAAAGCAAAACATCAAGGAATGCCAGGCCACCAAGTAAAAGCTATACTCGGTATTTGACATACTAACCGCGTAATCTTCCAAGTCTATGAACCGAAACAAAACTTCAAAACTTCAAAACAATGAAACATTTATTAGAGCAAGAAATCCTACACACACACCTTACCGCATAAAGTATTACTGAATCATGGTAAAACTGGACTATTATTCAGATATTTGAAGCGAAAATTATAGAAGAAAACAATAGGGCCAGAAAAATAACCGACAATTAGTAAATACTCCATACCAGACAGGATTTGAAATCCCGGTATTGGTTGATGTAAATGTCTCTCAGAGTCGTACTTGATGCAGTCATTGCGGACATAGTCGGAAAAATTACAGCAGTTTTTTGACAAATTAAAGGTATTCGACGAATTAAACACGCGTCTAAGCTGCAAATACAACCGAAGCAGAAATTCAAAAGAATAAACATTTATTGCAGCAAGATATTTTGAGGTCTTCTTGGCAAAAAAAAAGTCTGATCAATCATGGCATAAGAACATTTCATAGTGTCTCAAAATATCTAGCAAACTGCAATAAGGCAGATTGGATGTTCGATTGTTCGCGAACTAGACTCCCTTGTTAGCAGCACAACAATACTGTTTCTGTATGAGTTATGACCATAATAAAGACTGCACCAAGAAATGCACTGAATGACCGCTATTTGACAAAAAAAAAACAATTTACCGAGTCATTTTGTTTTTTTCAATCATACGGAGTATAACCCAACCAGAGAAAAAGAATTACGAATTCACGAAACATGATAAAATTGGATGATCACTCTACCAATGGTGAGTTCGCATAACCCACATAATTTCCATAAAAGTACCAAAACAAAATTAGTAATCACAGATTCACAGATTATCCATAAAAGGCACTTCATTAATGACAAACTAAACACACGTAATCTAACCTACGAAACAAAACAGAAATACAATGCACTGAGACTTTTATTAGAGCAAGAAATTTCAACACACATCATGCTAAATTGGATTTGTGATGACTCAGATACCTAAAGGAGAATTAGAATAGATTACAAACATCCAGAAAATTGACGCACACACGCTACGAAACCCAGAGAACAACATTGAATTTATATTAGCAAAGCAACAACAAAACTAGTAGTTATTAGGAATCTCATCAGTTGGAAACATAATAGGATTCCATGAACCAAATGCACATCGTATTGCAGTTCTACAAGACTGATGCAGAACGTTGAAGCAGTAGTTTTATCGCATCATGATCATATTGGAGTACTGCTCGGATAGCCAGTGTGAAATTGTGTCAGCACGACAACACAAATAACAGACAATACTACTGGTACGCGCATATCATCAGTTCAAAACATAAAAAAGGGCATTCAACAAACTAAATGTGCATCCTACTGCAAATCCAAGAAGCGGAACTTTAAGCAATAGCGTGATTGCAGCCAGATATAATTAGATTCTTCATTTGATGTCAAGGTAGCTGACAAACTATTAAGGCGTAAAACCATTGATCGGACTCCTCTCGGTGAGGTCACTAAATGTTGCCAACCAATGGTTTTATACCTGTATACTAAACAAAATCATCGACATCAACAAATGGATTTTATTCATGAGCAATCAATCACAAGACATTCGACGAACTAATGCATATCATAATGCAAAATTTAAGCATATCATTTATTAAAGAAACGCTAAAAACAAACATAAAAATACAACAGAGGAACTTACAAACAACATTTCGAGCTCCTGATCATATCAACAATCTACATAACTCTGACATACAACAAATAAGTACATAACAACCTCACTAGTCACCTCCCTCCCTACATCCTTCAACTCATCGTCTCGCTTTCGTCATATCAAATATCGAGGCTTTCCAGCTGAATGCTGCTTTTCAAAGGCACATACTCGCCGAGGTACCCACCAAGGTGATCATGCAAAGCAGACTTATCAATTCCCTGATGATGAAAACTTTTGCAAACATAGTAAAACACACTTTGCACCAATAAACCAATCAAATTCACGATAACAAGAACTCCCACGAGAAACCCACCGACTAAAATGCGAACGAAAATCGACGTATTCTCCGCATGAACAACAACCAGGGAGAAAACCCCGTTAATCGCGCCACAAACTAAAAGATACACAAAAACAAACATCCCCGCCATTAAAACCTTCCCTTTAAGCAACTCATAGCTCTTTTTCATCGCTGCGAATCCGTAAATCGGCTCAAGCACAGACACTACGCTAGCAAGATGCCATAATGCGGTAATATAAACATGCACAAACAAAAACATTGCAAAGGATAAAACCATGGAGAAAAACAAGAGGAAAGCGCTATCGGTATCGACAGCGATGATAATCAAAACCAACAAGCCAATGAACGCGATATTATACCCAAGCATAAGCAGCGACACCCATAAAAAAGTGTGGAAAAGTCGGCGAAATACCGACGGAATAGCGGATAATGTGTCGGAAAAGGAGACGGGTTTAGCGGTGTATAAGGAGGCGACGGTGAAGACGACGGCGGCGGTGGCGAGGAGAGAGAAAGTGAAGAGGAATAAGAGGTAGAGGAATTGGAAGAGGAAAAGTAGGGCCCATTCGTGGGATTGGGTTTGGATAGGGGTATTCGGGTCTTGGAGTCGGGTCAAGATTGGATGGGTGAAAAGGGAATGAGCTAAGATTGCGAAGGAAAGTGGGAAGATTAGGGTTAGGGTTAGATTGTAGAAGGTTTTGGGGGAATGTTTGGGGATTGAAATTGATTCTTTTAGGATTGAAGTTAGGGTTAGGAATTGAAGTTGTTCTGGTTCTAGATCCATTATTGGGGATTTGATTGAAGTTTTTCTGGGTTTCAGATCTGGGTTTTTTGTGATGGAGACGAAGAAGGAGGTGGGATTTGATTAATGTGGTATGTATGGGGAGTATTTAATTTGTTTGTTGAGGTGTGCTTTGTGGTTGATTGATTAGAGATATAGGGTCGTTGATTTTTGGGATTAAATATGTTTAAGGGGGAAATAATGAAGGTTCAGCTACTCCAGCTTAAAAGATGATATTATCCGTCTTAAGATTAAAATAGGTTAAGACGTACTTTTTCACATACGGATTTTACTCTTTCACATACGACTTTGACAATATTGTCCTTGTCATTTTTTCAATTCCTTCTCCCAAATATTGTTGCCTCTCCTCCCTCACCACTCACCAGTCATCTCCCATAACCACCACACACATCTTTTCACCACCTCCTGGCTGCACTTTGCTCCGGCCGACCACGCTCAGGCCGACTTCACGCATGCCGACCTCCCTCTTTCCCACCCTCTCAATCCCTGGCCTGCACAGCTACACTCCCCTCGGCGCTCTCCGTCACCAACTCCGGCCTCCCTCCCCCTTCCTCGCACTCCTCCCTCTCCGTCACGCTCCGGCCAACCA
>JAGPOY010000931.1:0-19728 GCA_018983105.1 Silene uniflora
CCTTACTCTAGTTATCTCTGGACATCCGTGTCCATTGGCATCTTGAGAGTCATTCTAGACATAGAATGCTAAGGGTAACGAGTTCTTAGTGTCTATGTCATTACTTTGTGTCTTGACATGACATAGAGTATTCGAACAGTTCTAATTTTCCATAAAAATTGGTGGGGACTCCACAAATGCAGGCTTATTCAACCATTCACCGGTTTCAATGCCTCTCAAATCGGCAACGGTCCATGACGTGCTTTGGCAAAACAAAAGTTCCGTGGATGCAGTGCCCCCGCCTTAAAGCTCTTCCAACGCGCGGGTGCGCGCGGCGCGGGTGGCATGGTCCACTGTTTAGCGACTCCGCTGGGGATGATACACCTACGTGTTACCCAGGGTGAAACTTGAACAAGGTTAGGGAATAGTTTATACGAGACAGTTGTCGATTCTCTTTACTCGACCTTCTTAGGTCGTTTTACTCGGCCTTCCTAGGCTATAACCAACCCTATTCGACAAATCGTCTCGTCCGGACGGTCCAAGTTCCTATTTGGGCCTATGGATAGATAGCGATTGACGTCAACCATACCGTGATACTTACTCCTGTTTGTATCAAGAGCATTCACTACTCGAGGGAATGGACAAGGAACCGACCTTACTCATGTTTGGCACGGACCTTTCCACAGACCAGCATTTGAGTGTTTGCTATGGCAACCCACCCTTTTAAGCCAAAAACCTTTTAAATGCACTTAGCATAGCGTTATAATGCCTGTATATACGTGTGTTCCACATATGTTAGCACCATCTGTAAACAAAACCATGACGAAATTTTCAAAATCAAAAATCTTTTCAAAATGTAAATTAATCTCGAAAATGGCCTAAAATAGCGCAAAACAAAGCCGAAACTCTGTCCAAATTTCGAGTCAAAATCTGGTTTTCTTAACCCATTTCAAAAGTACACCTTGAGTCAGCACTCCTACAACTACACTACAGTTGTCTAGGACAAAATTTCAAAATATTCGTTTTCAAACCTCACACTTGACACAATGGCATCACGCCCATCCTCACAAAATCTAGTCTCTCTTTTCGAGTAACTGTGCAAAAATGGTCGAACGTGTTTTGATTCATCGTCGATTCTTATCTTAGTTCAAGATGGTGAGAACTAGCCAAGGAAGTGTCAATGGTTAGCCGAAAGATGGTAATAATCAAATCCTAGCTGCACTCCTTCGTCTCCGAACAATTGAAGGCCGTATCGTCGCGGTAGAAGCCAGGCTTCCTCCTGCGAACGATCCTAACCCTAATAACCCTCCTCTTTTCGACCAGCCGGAGATGGATCCTCCACCAGTTCTTACTGATGCTGAAAAGTGCCTCCAATACCTGGCGGAGCAACTCATGTATCTCAAAGGAGATGACATCTACAGGGAAAACAGGCGCAAATATGAAGCTGTGAACTCTCGACTCCCAACCAACTTCAACATGACTGACATCCCGAAGTTTAAGGGGCATGAAAACCCTTTGAACCATATCCGAGCCTTCAAGGATTACATGTATATCAAAGGCATCAAACCTGATATGTTCTTAAGGATCTTTCCTTCATCTTTCGACACCATACCCAAGCAATGGTTCTATTCTCTAGACCACAAGAAAATTGCAACATGGGATGACGCTGCAATTGAGTTCACCAAGCAATACGCAGATAATGCTGAAATTCAAGTTAACATGCGTACTTTGGAAGTTCTTACCCAAAATGAGAAAGAAGGCTTCACCGACGTCCTAAGTAGGTGGAGGAAGACTAGTACACAACTTGTCGAACGTCCAGATAAAGATTTAACTGCATTGGGTATCAAGATTAAAGATGACATCCGCAAGGGAGTCTTGTCCAAAACGGTGGGCCGGGGATATCAAGGCACGACAAGTTGTTCTTACGGCTCTACAAGCAAGATTGACGAGGTCAACCTCGTGGAATCAGCTGCTAAGAAGAACACCCCACAAAGGAAATTCACCAACATTGGTGATACGTACTCTAATGCACTGAAAAGGTTGTCAAAACATGGTAAAATCCAACCCATAGGACCTACACCTGACCCAGAAAAGAAGTCTAGGTTCTAGGACGGAAATGCCTATTGCGAGTACCATAGGGGCAAGAGGCATGATACAAGGAATTGCTACAAATTGAAGCATGCTCTTCAGGATATGATTGAAGATAGGCGTTTACCCATACCTCCTGGTAGTAAGCCCAATAATACTCAGAATCCTCTTGGAGTTCTGATGATTACAGATGACGAGTCCACCTTGGACTATTCGCACCTCATTTCCCCAACTGAAGATGAGGTCAATGTACTGGAAGATGAGGAAAGTTATAATATTGTCAACCCCACTCTCGATGACTTCATCAATTGGGCAAAAGGCGTAAGTAGGCAGATGGCAAAATTAGAAGCTACAATGGCATCCATGCGCGATCCTAACGCTATGCCTAGAGGAGATGTGCCAGCGACTCTCGCTTTTACTCAAGAGTCAACAATGCAAGAGGTGATTACGGTAACTGACAACTTGGTAGAACGAATAATCGACCTAGAAGCTGAAATATTGAATCTGAAAAGACTTAATACGATCAATGGGGTTTGGGCAGACGATGATGATGATGTTTACCTCAAAGAACATCCTTTAGTCAAAGCTTGTGAAGACCTAGATGTGGATAACCTTACTCATTCAGGGCGCCCATATCAAAATGTCACTCAAGGGCAAACGAGTGGTCAGGTCGCCAACAATTCAGCTACCAATACAAACGTCGTCATACCAAATGATGGCGAAGAGACAGTCGCTGATCATCTACTAAAGCAACTACAAAAGACAAAGGCTGATCTTTCAGTCTGGCAACTGGTTGCTAGCTCATTTCCTCATCACCAAGCTTTACTGCAAGCTCTGGCTAAACTAAATGGAGCACATGACTCTACACCTGATAATGTCGTCAATCTAGTCCTCCAGGACTCAGTTAGGCTAAGTAACCCGGTTACTTTCTCAGATGAAGACTTGCCGCCTTTTGGCGTCACCCATAATCTCGCTCTATACATCACGGTCTCATGCCTAAAGAAAAATGTGCCCATGACTTTGGTAGATGACGGCTCCGCAGTCAACGTCATACCACCAAAGACAGCATACAAACTGAGAATGAAGGAATCAGATTGGACTCCTACTAATCAAGGCGTCCGAGCATATGATGGGACACGACGCAATGTAGTCGGACTCGACAATCTCACTGTGGCCACTGGGCCGATTGAGAGGAAGGTCAATTTTCAGATAGTTGACATCGAGGCAGCTTTCAATATACTCTTATGGAGACCGTGGATTCATGCCTCCAAAGCAGTGACCTCAACCCTTCATCAAAAGATCAAGATTCCTTTGGATGGCAAGGTAGCGATGATCACTTCTTCTCCTATCAAAGCTGTGATAGAGAAGATGCCGAGAACCCAAGCAGCAGCAGATCCCGTATACGAACTCGAGGGCTTCCAGATCATAAACATGATAGAGAGCGAACTGGCTCCCTTATACTGCAATCCATACTCCAACATGGTAGTCAAACACATACTCAAGTCCCAAGGATACTTCCCAGGAATGCCGATAAATCATATCCGAGAAAATACCTTTCCACCCTTAAAGGAAGGCATTTCTCAGAAGATACCACTAGGATTGGGGTATAGGCCTAGCAAGGCTGAAGCCTTCGAGATGCTCGCTTAAGTTCAGAATCGCAAAGAAAAAGGAGTCCAAATGCGACCCTACTACCCTACGCTGAATGGGTACTTTCTTAGGGAAGGAGGTCATGAATCTTTTCATGGATTTCCCGAACCTTGGATATTCGAGGGAAATAAGCTAGCTGGAATCGAGGTCTTCCACGATTGCTACTTTATTCCCCAAGAAAAGGTTCCTACCGTCAAAACGCGTCTGATACCTTATCTCGACAAACAGACTGTTAGCCTCTTATTCGGGGAGAATCGATTCGTCACAGCAGCACAAGATGAGATTATTACCATGATACTACAAGATGACCATTTCAGCCCAGCCGCACTAACTACGGATGCAAACTCAGCAAGTCAGCAGAAAGGATGGAGAAAGTCGATCAAATGGACCAACCATCAAGGGAAGCTCTTCAAATTCACTACTGGCGAGGGAGAGATGTTCAACGGAGAACCCGAAGACGATGAATTTGAGACAGAGTCGGAATCAGAGTCTAAGTCTCGAGAAGTCATTAAAGAGTCGTCTCCTGTCGTCACTCGCAATCCCTTTGTTTCTCCTAGCATAGTATCACCTAGTAACAGTAGCTTGGGAAATGTCCCAGCAACTGTCCCTTTACCGCCATTGACTACTACGCAGATGGCCTCTTTGTTTCAGCTCTTTTCGAACATTAATATGAATAAATCTGATTCTTCTTACTCCTTGTGTTATTCTGAATGCAATTCTATTTACGATGATGATGAGGATGACCCTGACCCAGACAATGTTGAATTACCTCCCTATATAATCAAAGAAATACTAGATGAGGGGGAAGGGGCACCATTAATAGAGAACACTGAACCTATCAACGTAGGGACAGACCTAGAACCTCAAGAACTTAGGATAAAGACGACCCTAGACCCAATCGAAAGGGCTAATTTCATCGACATCTCACACGAGTTCAAAGACGTCTTCGCCTGATCTTACAAAGATATGCCCGGGATCAACAGGGACATCGCAGAGCATCGCATTCCCATTAAGCCAGGTTTCGAACCCGTAAAGCAGAAATTACGTCGAATGAGGACAGAATGAGCTCTCAAGATAAAAGAGGAAGTTGATAAACAATTCAAAGCCGGGTTCATCAAAGTTTCCGAGTACTCAGACTGGGTGGCTAATATAGTCCTCGTACCCAAAAAGGATGTGCGAATCCGGGTTTGTGTTGATTTCAGAGACTTGAACAAAGCAAGTCCCAAGGACGACTTCCCTCTACCTTACATCGACATATTGGTAGATAGCACAACAGACCACGTGCTGTTATCCTTTATGGACGGGTATGCACGGTATAATCTGATCAGGATGGCCGAAGAAGATATGCACAAGACAGCCTTCGTCACACAATGGGGCACATACTGCTACACCGTAATGCCATTTGGACTAATTAATGCCGGAGTTACGTATCAATGCACCGCGACCACCTTGCTGCATGACATGATGCATAAGGAACTGGAAATGTACGTAGACGATATGATCGTTAAGTCCAAAGACAGGCAAGGACACATTGCTAACCTTCGAAAATTCTTCCTCAGATTGCAAAAATACAACATAAGACTCAATCCTCAGAAATGTCCATTAGGAGTAACGTCGAGTAAACTTCTGGGATACGTTATCAGCCACAGAGGAATAGAAATTGATCCATCCAAGATCAAAGACTTAATCGAAATGCCACAACCCCAGACGGAAAAGGAGGTCAGAGGATTCCTAGGCAAAGTATAATACATAAGTCGGTTCATATCGAAGCTCACGATGATCTGTGAACCTATCTTCAAGAAGCTCAAGAAAACGGACCATACTATATGGGACGATGATTAAGGAGATACTAGCAAAGCCACAAGTTCTGATGCCTCCCCAACAAGATCAACCTCTTGGTTTGTATCTCACCGTCACCGAAACGACAATAGGGGTTATGCTTGCGCAGACTGTCGGAAAGGAAGAAAGAGCTATCTACTACCTTATTAAGAAGTTCTTGGAATATGAGAGTAAGTACACACCTCTCGAGAAGACATGCCTCGCTCTTGTGTGGGAAACCAAGAAGCTACGACACTACAAGCTTAGCTACTCGGTCAAAGTCTATTCTAAAATGGATCCTGTCGAATACCTCTTCGAGAAACATGTTCTCAAATACGCGATGGATCTTAATGCTTTCAGAGTTCGATCTCAAATACGTACCCCTAAAAGTCATATAAGGACCCGATGTGGCCGAATGTTTCGCAGATATTCCGTTAACGATACTCAAGTGATAGATATGTGGTCATTTCCAGACGAGGATATTTTTCAAACATACAGCGAATCATGGGATCTATACTTTGATGGGGCTTCCAATCTCAGAGGATACATAATAGGAGTGTTGCTCATTTCTCCCGAAGGCGAGCATACACCGCTTTCTGTCAAACTCGACTTCGAAGTAACAAACAATGCAGCAGAAGACGAAGCTTGTCTCATTGGGTTACAAGCAGCAGCGAGTCTGGGTATTAAGAACCTTCGAGTCCACAGCGACTCTTCCTTGATCATCAACCAAATCACAGGCTCTTGGAAGATCAGAAGCGAAAGTCTGGCACTCTACCAGGCAAGGATAGATCAGATCGCCCAATTCTTCGACCAGGTTACATACCTACATCTACCTCGAGAAGAAAATCAGTTTGCGGACACTCTTTCAAAACTCGCATCCTTGATTAATATGCCTGACAACATAATTGAAATGCCCTTATGCATCGAATGGCGATCAGTACCAGCCTATGTCCACTTCCTTACAGACGAAGAGGAAAATTCGGGAGAACCCTGGTTCCAAGCTATCCTAAATTTCAAGCTCAATGGTACATACCCACCAGACATGGATAAGAGGGGGCAACGTGCCATACGTTTATTCGCCTCTCAATACATCCTAAATAAGGGAGAGCTATACAAAAGAACACCACTCGGTGTGATCCTACGATGCCTTGATCATTCACAGGCACAAAAAGTAATAGAAGAAGTTCACGATGGAGAATGTGGTCCTCACGTGAGCGGGCCCATGATGGCAAAGAAAATCACGCGCCATGGATACTACTGGACAACAATGGAATCCGATTGCATCAAGTACGTCAGACATTGCCATAACTGCCAAATCTTCGGAAATGTGCAGCATGTTCCACCATCACTACCGTACTGTTGGAGGATGTGTCCTCGACAATAATGCGATCACGGTAATTTAATTACACATTACAAATTCTCATATTAAGAATACAAATTGGAAAAGTTACTCCTTGTCAAGTGGTCGACATTTATCAGTAATGATTGGCTGTCTAGAGTTTGACATTACTGTCATATGATGGTGTTTGACCGATTGATCCCTTTAAGGTCATATCTAAAGGGAATTCGATCTTAATTGATTATTTAATTAATCGTATGGATTACGGATTAATTAATACCTTATAACTGGAATTGATTTTATGAGTGAGTCGACGGTCTTATTATAATTGGATTAAATAAGACTCCGTTTAAGTATTAAAATCGTTTTATTACTAGTGTACGTTTATTGTTTACGAAACAATTGAGACGGGAATAAACGGTCCATCGTAATTACGAAATGTCGTAATTAATATTATAATGACACATTTTATAAGATAGTGATTGAGAATTACTAGTGAAATTATTTATATGTTTTATTATAATGAATTATGAATTTTATGGAGATAAAATTGCATAATTGCTTAGAAGTCATGTAATATGTACCATATGTGTGACATATGACAATATTACAATTGACAAACTTAAAATGGAACCCATTTTATAAGTGGACCGTGAAAATGGAGGACAATTAGGGAGTTGGGTGTTATTTATTAGGAGACAATGTTATATGATTATGTTGGGACATAATCATAACATGTTCTACCCAATGCAATCTTGTGAAGACAAATTGGTAGAAAATAGGCACCCACATTGGGCACTCTACCCTTGTCAAACCGTGCTCCCTCCATTGTCCATAAGAGAAATTGTTTTCTCATTTTTACACTTCACTGATGCAAAAATTTGTTCATCTTTCTAACCTTCTCTAAAATTGTTTTCTAGAGAAATAAAATCAATTCCTCACTAAAATTAAACATTACTTGTAGTAGTAATTATTTTTAGTAAGAAAATATAATAAGGTAAACTCGTATTTATTTCTAGTAACAAAATACTTACGGGTATTGAGATCGGTTTCTTGATACGAACCTTTGGGCATCGATTTCACTATAAATCGAGTAGTGGGGTATTGGAGCTAAATCGGAATATTTTACGAAGACTAACATTGGAAGGTGACCAAGTTAGTATAATCCGTTTTCGTCGGTTGTAAGAATCCAACTCCCTCTTATATTTATTTTTGCATGCATAAGATCTAAAATTTATGAGTATAAATTTGAACACTCATATGTGATATGAGTATGACATGAATTATAATTTCCAACAAGTGGTATCAGAGCTTTATGGTTGTTGCATGCAAGATCGGGATCGTTTTTCCGAGTTAATTTGATTAACAAATAAAACGTATAATTTGTGTTTTATGTTGATAAATCACGAAATAATTTTGCATGTTAAAGTTTCTGATTCTAAATTGATTTTAGGCCACAAAAATAAATTTATGGATTTTTATTGTTCATTTTTATAATTATTTGTATAAAATGCCATTTTTATGACTAAAATGTCATTTTTAAACGAAAAATAGCTAAAGCTTGAATCGTACCATGATTTTTGGATATGTTTTCATATATATATTTTAAAGATTGTATGTAAAATTTCGTGTGAAAATGAATTATTTTGAATGAGATATTGCCCGAAATGTATCGGAATATTGATTCGGTTGTAATTTATGTGATCTCGTATCACTTTAATTTCCGCTTTAGTTTTTCTTTTTCTTTTATATTTTATAAAGTAGAAAAGAATTGTAATTTTATTATATCAAGATCCTTCAAGACGGTGAAATTTCGAAAGGCGTTCCGACAAGACGGTGTTTTCTTGAGAGGCGTGCCAATTGAAGTTCAAGGGACCAATGGAGTTGGTTTCCGAATTTGTAATAGTTAATTAGATTTTCTATTTTAGGAAGGCCATATTAGGATTTTTATTGTTTTTGCTTTGCATTTTCTTTATATGTTTGCATGCATAGCCAAATCGCCATAACTTTGAATCCATGTATTTTTTTATTATCGAGTTTTTTTTCGACCGTGTCAATTATAATTATCGAGTTCACCGCTTTAGTTCGCTTAAAACGTGATGGATAATAAATTGACATGACCTCACGCTAAATAAATAGTTGAGAACTTGGCCGTACCAAATAATAGAAACCATGAATCCCAGTTTCGCAAGGGAGTTAAGCCGGCTCACCGTAATACAAACCTTGTTACATTGGGTAAGTGGGTAATAAGTGTTATTACTTCGAAATTTGGGTTGGACTCAACGGAAGAGTGTTGATCGTAGTTGCACGTGTTCCGGGCCAAAGATAATTATTAGAGTAATATTATTGACCGAGAGTTCTAGTGTAGAATCGATTAAAGAGTTAATCCACCGAATTATATTGATGAGGGATGACTTGGCTCACCGTACCCAGGTTAATATGAATTTGGATCTCGGAATCATTTATAAAAGTTGAGTTGATGTCACTTTATAAATGTACTTGTATAAAATATTTACAAGTAATTAAACTATTAATGTTAAGTTTTCCATCTTTCCGTTGTCATTTTGTTCTATGTTTTTACTCCAACCAATATACGATATCATTACGATTTTAGCATACATCTCCTCATATCATCGCTTCTAAAAGACGGATC
Source organism: Silene uniflora (assembly GCA_018983105.1). Lineage (NCBI taxonomy): Eukaryota > Viridiplantae > Streptophyta > Magnoliopsida > Caryophyllales > Caryophyllaceae > Silene > Silene uniflora. The sequence continues at coordinate 9,525 of JAGPOY010000931.1, forward strand.
TAGTTTTTCCTTCCAATCCTCGTATCACCCATTGTAAGGATCTCTTGTGAAGAGTATAGATGAAGTTATTCATGATCAAAAGGGTTTTTGGTTCTTGATTAACGTATCTACTACAATGGATAATGTTTTATAAAACATTAAATTGTTTTGGTAATTGGATTTGTGAGAAATCGCAATTAACCAAAATATCGCTACCACCTCTATGAAAAAATTGAAGAGTAGTCTTCATGAGTTCTTATTTTGTGTTTCTTTGGGTAAAGATTCACTAAAATGAGTGGAAGCATTTTCTTAAGAGTTAAGAATTAGACGAGGTTCACGAAGAGAATTGAATGGGATTGATACAAGACAAAGGTTAAGGTTAAGTTATTGAGAATAACAACGCTAAACCTATGTAAAATATCAATCCCGACCGATAAAGTTTCCTTTTATAAGGTGTTGGACATTAAAAGGGAAACTACCCGTATTTATTAAAGGATAAGCAAATTAGTTGTGGAACATCTAATGGAACTTTCTTCTCTAAATGTTTATTTGATTGACATTAATTTTGCTAGTATAACATCGTCAAATATTTGATACCGGTGGTGGTAGTCATCTTTGTATTCGATACTAAAGATGATAATAATATGACAACTAGCATTAAATAATGTCGAGAGATAAGAGTCATTGAGTGCTTAATCTAGTTTTGGGCTTATAGTTGTATCTTAATTAGGATTATTAAGTACAAAAACTCTAAATAAGAATATAACTTTTGTTAAGATACAAAACAGATTTCACTTTTGTGACCAAATCGTTTTGGTTTATGGCTAGCCCATACAAGTCAAAAGTAACAATATTCTAAACCAAACTAGAATAATATATATCATGTAGATGATGTAAGACTCAATTTAGTATCCTAGATCAAATCCTAATTCTGGAATGATAAAACATTTAAGAGTTAGAGAGTACTCTTGGAACCGTTAGATTGTTAATCTTATGGTATATGCGTACCTTGTATTCAAAGCAAGATGGTTCGTGCTCTTTTGCTGAAAAGATGACCGAACATGTAAATCATTGATCCAGATAAGGTTTATCATTACTTCTTTTCTTTTACCAATGATTTAAGTGGAAACTAGAGTGTTCACTTAATAAGGGACAAGGAGAAATCTTTGAAGAATTTGAAAGTGTTTCATGTGAAGTACTTAAACCTAAAGGATTATAAGATCAAGGCTCATGATTCGATTGTGCATTCAATCGTGATGGGAATATCTTAGTGGTGACTTAGATATAAACCAAAGAAGGTTTGATATAGTATCACAAGTTTATCTCTCCTAACACACATTATGGGATAAGATGTGTTTTGATGAAGGAATCAAATCCTATTTGATATGGTTTGAGTTTTAATCAAGTTACTTTGAGTTACTTGATTTTATTTTGGGGATTTTATCATTTTGTCTTTTAAATTCTTTTTCCACTAAACTAAAACGATTCATATAAGATATGAAATGGTAGGGTACCATGGTTGTAAGTTTCCGAAACAACCAAGTGACCACATTTCTTATAATCACGTGTACAAAGGGTTTGTGGCACGTGATGCTGTCTTTCTAGAATACAGGTCTATTTTTGGAAGACAGAGTGGGAGAAAATGTTCAAGAGCCACAATCGAAATTGGTGTGTCGCAAGAAACAAATCTTTCTTGGCTACATTTAAACGTTGTTGCTTCGGAACCTAGGAGGTAAGGTTGAACTCATATCTTGTTGAAGATGATGAATTCGTGTTACTTTTAGAAAGTAAAGAACCTATAACTTACAAAGAGTCACAACTCGTAAAATGGCTTGAAGCCATAAAGTCCGAATTGAATTCGAAGGTGACATTGTCGAAATTACTTGAAGAAGTTTATTTATTCGATATTAATTAACTTGAGAATACAAAAGATATTACAGATATATTTTAAAGCTAGATTGGTGGCAAAGGGCTTGCACTAATACTAAGGCTTATTCGGATCCTCTTAGCGATTACATTTCATTGTAATGAAATTTGGCAATTAAATCTACAAACCACTTCGTGAATTAGATTCTAAAAGAAGGAATGTATTCGATACATGTCATGGGTTATGTAGATCCATACAATCCTAAGAAAATATGTAACTTAAGAGGTTGTCTTAAGTGGGGCATAAATGAGTTGGAGTCAACGTTTTGATCATATGATAAAACTTCTCTCGATAGGTCGAGGAGTTGTGTTTATACATGAAGTTTAGTGGGAGTTACGGTGATTTTGATTAGTCTTATATGTGGGAGACATATTGATCATTAGAAATGATTTAAGACTTTGGAGTAATATAATGTAATACATCCTAAGTATCAAGATTTATGGAGATAAGTCTACATGATATTAGCATTAAAGTCAGAAGTCTTATGTTGATAAGATTCGTAATAAGTTCAATTGAGTTGAACGTATTTGATTGATTCCATTTGCTTCCGCTGCCGGATCAATTAAATGGGCAATGATATCTCTTCATATACTTTGAGTATGATGAATTGGATGTATAACGTTTCATATATTTTGAGTATGATGAATTGTTTCAAATCAAATTTAAGTAATAGTTACTTAATAGCCATGTAAATTATCCTTAAGCACTTGAGGAAGCATTAAGGATATAAAGCTAAGTGTTTTAATGCAATTAACTTAATTGTGTAAGGGTGTTACACAAGTGAAAGTTGAGATTGTGTAAGGTTTCCGACAAAACCATAATCGAAACACATAAGGATGGTTGATGAACCATTATGGCTATCTTATTTAAGGAGTAGATATGCTAGAATCGTTCTAGGCAATTAAGAACAATAAGAAATATGAACAACGAAAATTGAGTACATTTGTATCATGAGATGTGCAAGAGGGATATGCCCCGCAGACTGTGAAAACAGTGGGAGCTATTCAAAGGCTGAGAGCCTATGTCCTGATTGGATCTAGACGAGTACTCAGATAATTTTTGTAATGCAAGAATATGTATTACAAAGGAAAACATGTATGTAGTAAGGTTGGGTAAGTTGTCAAGTGTTGCTAAAACCTACTAACCAAAGCCTTCTTAAAGGTTTAACATGATGAGTCTTGTCATTTCAATTGAGTTGAGATGAACAACTACATACAAGATCTAATTGGATTATAGAATATGAAGTAGTAATCAGGTATTGACTACTCATATGTGATAATCACATTTGTCGTTTGAGTTATAATTAACTCATCTTGTACTTTGTTATATCCAATGGGTTGTAGAGACAATTTTTGAACTCCATTAAAGTGAACTGGATTAACATAGTATTCACCCCTAGTTGCTAAAATGAAGTGACGTCTCGAAGTGACTAGAGTGTAATGCGATTGATGGCAAGTTCAAGTGCCATGGAGTCATAAGGGATGACTAGTCGATCACATAGGCAGACGGTTTGGAACACTCTGTCGGGCTAATGACCGCTTATAGAGCTCTGGCAATTTTTATGTAAATAGCCTGGTCGTGGCGGGAGCTACTATCGTATTCTGAATGAGTCGATTCTTTGACTAATGACTATTCGCCTAAGGTGGCATAGTTTCAAAATAACTTTGATCTATGTCCTGCGACTTTCGTAACTAGGGTTTATACGAGCATATTTTGGGTTATGATGAGCTATGGCTATTCGAAGGGAAAAGTGCAATAGGAATTGTCCACCCCTTGTCAGGGTTATAAAATATCTCCAGGCCACTCGAGGAGTAGATAACTGGAAATGCGTGGCCACGCTCGGAATGTATCTATGGTAGATAATTCCGGTCAGACAGTTATTTTCCAGATCGAGAAAACCACTCATGATATGATCAAATGCAAGTACGACCTGCAAGACACCTTGCATTGAGTGGGAGATAGTAATAGGACAAGAGAATTGGTGACGCACACTTGTCGCGGACAAGTGGGAGATTGTTGGAGGATATGTCCTTGACAATAATGCGATCACAGTAATTTAATTACACATTACAAATTCTCATATTAAGAATACAAATTGGAAAAGTTACTTCTTGTCAACTGGTCGACATTTATCAGTAATGATTGGCTGTCTAGAGTTTGACATTACTGTCATATGATGGTGTTTGACCGGTTGATCCCTTTAAGGTCATATCTCAAGGGAATTCGATCTTAATTGATTATTTAATTAATCGTATGGATTACGGGTTAATTAATACCTTATAACTGGAATTGATTTTATGAGTGAGTCGACGGTCTTATTATAAATTGATTAAATAAGACTCCGTCTAAGTATTAAAATCGTTTTATTACTAGTGTACGTTTATTGTTTACGAAACAATTGAGACGGGAATAAACGGTCCATCGTAATTACGAAATGTCGTAATTAATATTATAATGACACATTTTATAAGATAGTGATTGGGAATTACTAGTGAAATTATTTATATGTTTTATTATAATGAATTATGAATTTTATGGAGATAAAATTGCATAATTGCTTAGAGGTCATGTAATATGTACCATATGTGTGACATATGACAATATTACAATTGACAACCTTAAAATGGAACCCATTTTATAAGTGGACCGTGAAAATGGAGGACAATTAAGGAGTTGGGTGTTATTTATTAGGAGACAATGTTATATGATTATGTTGGGACATAATCATAACATGTTCTACCCAATGCAATCTTGTGAAGACAAATTGGTAGAAAATAGGCACCCACGTTGGGCACTCTACCCTTGTCCAACCGTGCTCCCTCCATTGTCCATAAGAGAAATTGTTTTCTCATTTTTGCACTTCACTGATGCAAAAAATTTGTTCATCTTTCTAACCTTCTCTAAAATTGTTTTCTAGAGAAATAAAATCAATTCCTCACTAAAATTAAACATTACTAGTAGTAGTAATTATTTTTAGTAAGAAAATATAATAAGGTAAACTCGTATTTATTTCTATTAACAAAATACTTACGGGTATTGAGATCGGTTCCTTGATACGAACCTTTGGGCATCGATTTCACTATAAATCGAGTAGTGGGGTATTGGAGCTAAATCAGAATATTTTACGAAGACTAATATTGGAAGGTGACCAAGTTAGTATAATCCGTTTTCGTCGGTTGTAAGAATTCGACTCCCTCTTATATTTATTTTTGCATGCATAAGATCTAAAATTTATGAGTATAAATTTGAACACTCATATGTGATATGAGTATGACATGAAATATGATTTCCAACACGTACACCATGACATCTCCTTGGCCATTTTCTGCTTGGGGAATAGATATCATCGGGAATATCACCCCAGCCGGGACCGGAGGTCATTGTTTCATCCTTGTAGCCATCGACTATTTCACCAAATGGATCGAAGCCGCGTCCTACCCAGGTTTGACAGCCAAGCATGTGGCGAAATTCATACAAACCAATATCATTTGCACATACTGTTGCCCACATGAAATAATAAGTGACAACGGGTCTCATTTTCAAGCCGAAGCAGAACAATTGCTAGCCCAGTATAAGATCAAGCATCCTCATTCTTCACCATACATGCCACAGACTAATGGTGCGGTCGAAGCAGCAAACAAAAATGTCGTCACAATCCTCAAGAAAATTATCGATAATTATCGCGACTGGCCAAGAAAAATACCTTTCGCATTATGGGGATATCGCACATCAGTTAGGACGCCTACTGGGGCCACTCCTTTCTATTTGAGATATGGCATGGAAGCCGTACAACTAGAGCTAGAAATCCCATCTCTACGCATCCTACTTGAAAGCCAAATCCCAGAAACTGAATGGAATCAGGATAGGTACGAAGAGCTCGTCCTCTTGGACAAATGTCGGTTGCGCGCAGTACGTAACGTGCAAACATACCAAGCGCGGATCAAGCGAGCCTTCAACAAGCGGGTTAAGCCCAGGAATATCAAGGAAGGAGATCTAGAGCTCAAGTCAGTCAGAGCTATATTACCTGTCGATCCACGGGGAAAATTTAAACCTAATTGGGCAGGCCCTTTCTTAGTTAAATCCATACTACCAGGGGGTACGGTTAGAATTACAGATCTAGACGGAAATGAATTTTCAAACCCTACCAACCTAGACCAACTGAAAAAGTACTACCCTTAGAGTAGGACGAAACGCGCCTCGCGTAACGCACGTGCCGCTCATGCGACACAGAATAAAAAACGCCCCTGGGCTCTCATACTCATGACATCTCGCTCTTGCGTTTTGACATTCTGACATCCTCACATTATCAAATAAATTGAGTTACATTTTTTTTAGGAGTAAGTAAAAGCACATGCTTATTTTCTAAAGTTCATTACAAGCTCTTGTTTCGAACATTTATGCTTTTACATTTATTCGAACTACGTGCATGGTTTGATTTCATTTTTTCTAATGAATACGTAGGCAGACCCTTACAGGACACAACCCGCTCTTTTTAAAGTTAAATAGAAAGACATTTGCATTGCATTTGAAATTCGACAAGAATAAATAAAGAAATATAAAGAAAGTTTCCTAACTATATCATCTTTATTCATTATTTCTTTCTAAATAACAATAATACGGCAAATACATATCAAGTAAAATGTTGAAAATCAAAATGCTAGGCTAGGATTCTAAAAACCCCACCATTTATTACAAATAATAATAATAATACTATGACATAATATAAAGACTAAGGCTATTCTTCCATCTTCCCTTTGCCTTTGTCACTCTTGTCACATTTCTTGTCCCGACCCCGAGCAGGACACTCTTACGTTATTTCCGACCTAATCACCAATGGTCTCTATCGAGGTCTAGCCTTTCCTATTCGATCCACCACCATGTTCTCGCCAGGAGCATTTCTTGGATTCTTCTTGGGACGAACGACCCGATATCCAGTCTCTTCTTCCTCCCCAGTCAAATTCCTTTGGTTGTCCTTCGCTACTTCACGAACCTTATAGTCCACAGGCTCATGCTTCCTTAGTTTCTCACGTTCTTGGGAAGTGCCAGCCTTTGTCCATTGCAAGTACGAATCAGATACCCACAACGAGCCAACCGGAGCAGGAATAAACCACATGTTCCTTTGGGCCCACCGGATTCCCCATTCCCTACAAAACTCTGAAGTATGTGCCAAAGCAGCCTGCGACACGGTATCGAGCTTCGGGATCTTCTGTTTCAAGCCAACTTGTCTCATCAACCTCTCCGGGAAAATGCAGACCATAAACTCCAAGCCGGGAACGCGAATCGACCGCGTCGGATCCAAGGATGACACTCCAGTGACGGCTCTAATGTGCCACCATGGTACGGTCTATCTAATCAAGGGGCCGCCTTCACTCTTCAACTTATTCTCCCAATAGTTGCAAACTCGAGTGAAGTCCACCATATATAGCCTTGTCATCATCACAATTGATCGGGCGCGATAGCCGATCACATCCACCGAGGGCTCGATCAACCGCAACCGCTCCATAAGCCATATCTGCGAAATCAAAGGGACACGGGAGTCACTATCCACGGCCAAACAGAAAAATAAAAATAAAAATAACCGCCGAGATAAAAAAGAAAGAGAGAAAAATAAGATTCTTACCTGCAGAATGATAGGACTACCAAGGAAAGGATATTCCCGATTTGCTTTGCTATTGTCCAAACCTAGGACAATCTCTCCCAAAACCAAGGAAGTTGGGCTCATGCGCAGCTCCATTTGCTCCATTAGGCCCAAACATCGACGGTCACCCCTCATTTCCTTGTCTACATGGCCGCGCAGAATATAGCAATGAAGGAGGCAAAATCCATAGGCCCTACGCCTCGCCACGTAAGAAATAGTAGGGTCTTCCCTATTTATGAACCGGTCAACAAAGTCAAACATTCGCACGCCTTTCGAGGTGACAAGGCGGTCGACTTCAGCTTTAGTCAACCATAGCAAGTCCCTAAATTTATTCTTATAACCTTGGGAGCTAGGTGGAATAGTTGACACACTCTCCATGTCCCATCCTCCAATTGCTGCAATTTCTTCGGGATAAGGACAAATTTTGCCTCCAGGAAAGGCAAATACATGATAATATGGATCCCAATACTCCAGACAAGTATCAAGAAAGGGCGTGATTACCTTCACCAATTTCAAGCTAATAATGGATCCTAGATTAAAAGCAACCATGTCATGCTTCTCTACTTTTGTAAATTCGTTCGTCCATTCCTTGATACGGTTTCAAATACATCCATATTTTCGGGTCAAATTTGAGAATGTTATGAGAGGTTTATGTATTAGACGGATTCGAATAAAGGGAGAATTCTGAGAATAGAAGCTCAACCGAGGCCTGTATTTATACTATTCAGCGTTTCCTAAATTCTGCTAAGGACCGACCTGCTGGAGAGAAGACGCAGCAAGTGCTGCGCCTCTTCGAAGCGTCGCAACTCTTGCTGCGCCTCTTCCCCAGATCGTTTCTCTGGTTTTCAGCCAAGGATCTTTCCTAATCTGCGCTTAGTTGAAGTTTCCTACTCCTATAGGTGTGATACCCCGTTTTCTGTCAAGGGTCTACTCGGCCGAATAGTCTCTACTCGGCCGAGTAGACATTTTGTCATATTAGGCAGTGGGTCTGCCGAGTGTGTACTCGACCGAGTACATAAACAGTCGGCCGGGTATCGACTACTCGGCCGAGTAGTGCTTTACTCGGCCGAGTATACCTGACGGGTTAGGCGAACCGACTAAAAGTAATTAGGGATAATTAATTAATATAAAAGAACAACTGATTTATTAAGTTACAGTTTTACGATTTCTATTTTCACAAAAACCCTAAGAATCATTCCTAATCACTTCCGAGTCAAGAAAGATCCAGATCTTCGCCTTTCACCGTCACCGCTTTATAAGTATCACTAGATCTACATCCATTATGTTGTAATTATAATTGAATCGGTAGAATTTTATATGAAACGCTATTTAGGGCACAGATTGATTGATTAATTGCTTATTCTATGTTGTGAATTCGTAGAGGAGCCCTTCTAGCCAATTGTTGTGTTGTTTATTTGTAGATTTTCTATCAGGTAGGATTTCCTACTCAGTAATTCAGTTGTGACGATATGTACTGATTGATTGTTGAGGTTGATTATGTGATTACTGTTATCGGTTGAATAATATGATGGTTACGGCTGAAAAACGGTTCCGGCTGAGTGAGTCAATTGGGGGATGATCCACGCCCTTCGATTGCTCCTTGTGACTCCCATCACAAGGAGTATGTGCAAATTAATGAACCTAGGGTTATCACTTGTTGTGATGAGTAGCTGCGGTGACGAGGCTGTGTCACTGGCTGACATGGGTACCTGTTGCGATGAGATCTGGCTGAAGGGACTGAGATTGAATGATTGACTTCCGCTGTGATATTGTTTAATTTACATTGAGAGTTGATTAGTATTGGTTGCTGAACCCGTTTATGTTGTCTTTTGACCTGCTATGATCCGTCGGGGGTGGTGACCAGACTAAAGTAGGTATCCTTGTTGATGGAGTCGGATGAAGGGGACACAGCCGAGTCTAGTTCGACAGTTATAACTTCCGCCAGTTTTAGTTTCAGTTTTGCTTATTAGACAGTTGTTTTGGTTTTGTCAGTTTGAGACAGTTTCGATGTAACCTTTAACATTTATTACATTATTAATAAATGGGTTTATTGATAAACACTACCAATATAAGGACCCGTTTTCATAATAAGTACCAACATAATCAATAATTAGTAATCAGTACCAAGATATTAACTTTTCTCTATAATAGGTACCAAGTCGCCTAAAAATGTCATCTCAACCTACTCGAAAAAGTCCAAAAAGCCATCATTCAAGTACAAATCTCCACTCACCCATATCCAAAATCCTCTCTTAGATGAAAACATATTTAAAGTAGGGAAAAAAAATAGACTAAAAAGGCGACTTGGTATCTATCGTAGAAAAAAAGTTAATATTTTGGTATTGATTATGAAAAAGAGGATTAAAGTTGGTAGTGTTTATCAATTTACTCATAATAAATTGTCCCTTATTGTTTACTTTACGATGTTCACTACCTCGGGCAACCGAGATGGTTGCATCCTTATATGCTAGGGCAGTCCCTGGTAAGGGGCCTTGGTATATAGGGGTGTTACAAAGTGGTATCAGAGCGAACAATTTTGGAACCTAACCAATGAATAAAATGAACATAGGGTGTCTAATTATAATGAACCCGGGGAAAATTTGTTCGGAGCTACCGCAAGGGCTTGGGAGACGTCCTAAAGCCGCATCTTGCCTTTACAA
>JAGPOY010000932.1:0-19725 GCA_018983105.1 Silene uniflora
TATATACAACCAAATTATAGTATATTTTTTTTATAGTAACAATAATAGTGAATTAGTGCCTTATAAAAAAAATAGTGAATTAGTGACAATATAATTTTATTTTATTTTTGTTTTTAACTTCAATTATTCTTCTTTGTTCTTAATTTCTTATGTATTCAGTTTTTTTAATCTTGAATACATATAATACTACTTCATATGAAATGTCTTGAAATTATTAACTTATAGTTAATGCATATTTTTTTATTGTAGTTTTTTTTTTTTGTTAATTAATTTTAAAGCTAATGGAATATGGATGAGTTTTTTTAAAGGAAATAAGTAAATTAAATTAATGCAATATAATAATAGATTGATTAATAATTCATGTCATATTAGTTTGCCTAGTCACATTTTAGGTGACTTTTTTTCATCCCATGTGGCATTGTCTACGTGGCATTTTTAAGTTAGGCTTTTAATATTATTTTATAGATATTATAAGGTACAAAAATATTTAATTTATCTTCATAAAATATTTTACAAAACAAGAAGTTAAAAGTAATAATACACATAGATGTAAAAGAAATGGTTAGGGTTTATACAACAACAACAACAACAACAACAACATTACCGAGCGCCTCAATTGCTTTCCGCAAATTGCGGGGTTTATACATAGGAGATCGATAACATAATATCAAAGTCATTTGAAACTTATTTTAAGATGGAATTTAGTTGAGACAAAAGAATGTATTAATTAAACCACAGTTTCATTTGACCATTCAAGTGATTTAATTTTTATTTAAGAGTCAATTCATGAGTTCAATTGGTCAATTACTATCTACTTCTAACATATCCACATTTCAAATTAAAACAAGTTATGTAGCATTAACATAAAGACAAAATTGAAATATAAGATGGACTTTAGTTGAGATAAAGGAATGTACTAACTAAACCATAGTTTCATTTGACCATTCAAGTGATTTAATTTTTCATTTAAGAGTCCATTCATGAGTCAATTGGTCAATTCCTAGATATTTCTAACATATTCATATCTCAAATTAAAGTAATTTACGTAACATTTGATTTTTCACGAAGACTTTGAAGAGACCGTCTCTCAACATTAATAAGTTCTTTTAGAAAACTCTAACATAGAATTTATAACCGACATATTTTGAAGTAATTTATCGACTCCCGTCATATTCGAAAAAATAAACAAGCATGAAATATGGAAAAAGGTCAATCGACTGAATTGACCTTCATAAAATTTTAAATAAATAAATTGTATGGGATTGGAGTAAGGATAATGACTAATGAGTGACGATCAACCGAGACAACAAAGATTTCGACTTTAACCATGTTCTTCTTTACTTAACTATAATTCAGTTCGGTTCAGTTTAGTTTAATAAAACCTAGCCTTTGTGTCAGTTTCAGTTTAATCCACTCATATAATAATCTAATTATGTACTAAGATTATTGTTTAGTAGTTATAGTCTTATTATATGCAAACCTTATCACATTTAATCCCTTGGCTTAATATATAAACCATATAAAAACCTTGATTATATATGTTAGGAAATATTACCAACTAAGGAATTTATTCAGCCAACATATATATACAAGTATATAACTCTAATCCATTATCATTCTTCCTCAAAAAAATAAAAAAATTACACCATCTTGGGAAGTTTGAACTTTGAAGCTCAATTAAATGATGATGACGAACATATTTAACCTATTTCTCTTTTTATTAGTACTCAACCGTTGTACACCACCCAAGGTGATCCCTGCTACTACTCGTAAACTCTTAAAGCCGTCATTGTCCTCATTAAAAACTATTGATGTCGTCAATGACTTTGGTGCGAGTAGTGATGGTATGACAAATACGACACAAGCATTCCTTAATGCATGGGACGCTTCATGTGCCTCGTTGGTCACTACAAAAATTAACGTACCGAATGGTGAATATTTGCTCATGCCTATAACTTTTAAGGGACCTTGTAATTCGAGTATTATATTTACAATTAATGGCACACTTCTTGCCCATGGTACGTCTAGTGAATATTGGATTATTTTTCATAATGTTGATGGCCTTCAAATTAAGGGTGGTGTACTTGATGCTAAGGGCCAAGAAGTATGGGAATGTAAGGCAACATCTCATAAGGGATGTCCTGAAGGTGCTACGGTAAAATGACTTACTCCCTTGTTTCTATACATTTTTTTCAAAAGTCACTTAACGGTTTTCTAACATGTGTTTATCAGACACATTTTACAAACATATTGGAAATGAATCTCCCATGAGAAATTGTTTAAATCATTCAATACGCCCATTCTTCAAAAGATTCTTTCCCATCATGTATGTGTGGTTTTTGGATCATTAACATGTGCTCAATGAGCGAGTACGCATTAGAAAAATGATCTAATGATATTACAAAAAATTTGCAACCTGCTAATTCTTGTCCACTTTGCTGTTTATCTCTTATTTGCCATGTTAATGAAATTGGATACATGGTTAATACATTTGCTGTAATTTTATTTCATTTTACAGTCAATGGGCTTTATTAACTCGAAAAACGTAACAGTTGATGGTTTAACCTCAATAAACAGCCAAAAATTTCATCTGGCCATCCAAGCATCCCTAAATATAAACGTGACCGGTGTAAAAATTAAGGCCAAGGATGATAGCCCAAACACCGATGGTATTCATCTCGAAAGCTCACAAGATGTTACAATTAAAAATTCCACAATTATGACAGGCGACGATTGCATCTCAATTGGTCCTAATAACCAAAATGTATGGATTGAACACGTATTTTGTGGACCAGGTCATGGTATTAGGTACGACAACCCCTAGACTTATAATCCTTATTTGATTTGTTAAACGTTTTGAAATACTTATCGATAATGCTATTAAGATTGTTACATGTGTTTCGACTAGCATTGGGAGCCTTGGGCGCAACTCCGATAAAGGTGTCGTGGTACGAAATGTTACGGTGAAAGCAACAACATTTACAGGTACAGAAAATGGGGTTAGAATAAAGACCTTTGCAACCCCAATTAAGGGATTTGTTAACGATATCTACTTCATTGGAGCAACTATGAACAATGTCCAAAACCCTATTATAATTGATCAGAATTATTGTCCTCATGGTGAATGCCCAAGTGGCCAGGTAAATTTACCTTTAAGAAAATTGCTCGCAAGTACCGAGTTTATTAATATATAATTATTATTAAAATATTTTATTTGAGTGTGAAGGTATGGAAATTTAGTAATCCACTAACAACTCATAACATTGTAGCACCTAAATTTTATTTTAGTATTTCATGACGCGACATGTTTAATTTTTAATACATTATACATTTTTCAATCGATTATTAATTAACTTATATATGTCTTGTTATTATTTTAAAATACTAAATGTTTAAAAGAAAATCTTGTGTATGAAGGTCTAGTATTAGGCTACTAAGCAAATTTGTTTCATCTTATTTTATCTATGACAAATAGTTTTTAACTCGATTTAATTTGTTGATTATAGTGATAATTTTTATGTTGATGAGTTCCCAGCCTTACTCAAATCTTGACTTTACGATCTAAGGCAACTAAATTTTATTCAAATTAACTTGTTTTGAGATGAAATGTTTGATTGAAAGCGGCGATAAATTATATTATTTTATTATGTTGTCTATGTATTACTTTTATCGATCTAATTAATTAGTGTAAATTGTGACAGGGATCAGACATAGAAATCAAGAATGTGCAATACAAGGGAATACATGGAACATCATCTACCAAAGAAATTGTGACTTTTGATTGCAGTCCTATAAAGCCATGCAATGGGTTAACATTACAAGACATAAGGCTATCATATGAGGGCGATGAGACTAATCCCCCTAAATGTATATTAAAAAATGCGGAGTTTAAGGTGATCGGACCTATGCAACCTTCTAATTGCTTAAGAAAACTAGCTAATTAGTGACAAGTAGTAGTACCTTATATGGAAATATACACTCTTAGGGATAATATATCGATATGTATCTCTACGGTAATAGAGCGAGGTTATACCGTTATAGTTTAGCTAAGCTAGGACGTTCGTTGCTAATCAGAGTAATTTTTTTCATGAGCGGTTCGAAATGAATAGGTTGTTCAAGTGGGTATTTAGAGTGGTTATTATGTAGTAGCCCTGCGTCCACATGAACAACATTGTACTGCAAATCGGTTATGATAATTTTATCGAATTTTGTTTTTCTTCTACCAATTATGTCCAGAATATGCTTGTAACCCGACTTTTTAATATATACGCCTTCTTTGTCTAAATTCAAGTCCTATTCCTTTCATACCACTCTTTAATATATCTTGATCCTAATATCCTTGGTGAAAGTAGTTACTATGTAGTAGTATGTAGCCATTATTTTGGTATCAAGCTCAATTTGCAGGATTTTAGTGACAACCACGAGGAGTTTGTGTTGTGCATTATTACTGTTCCAGTTAACTAAAGAAAGAATATTCGAAATTTATAAATAGCAATATCTAACTCTACCTTTATACTCCGAACACACTGTTAAGAACGTTCATCTTCATTGGCTCTCCTTCAATTAGTACACAGGACAATTATATATCGAGCTAGGGGCCACCTTGTTAACCAGCCACAGGGGTTAACAAGCCACTCTTGGAACCGAGAAAGGTTTAAGTCATGCATAAAACATTCTTGTTTTCCAAATTTATCGATTCATACAACACATCAAACTCTTACACGATAGTAACAAGCTAAATCATACACTGACATTTATCAAGCTAAATGGCAGAGGAGACGTCGAGATTGAAATACCAATACCAGCTAGGTTATAATGATTCAAAAATCAACATTAACATGGATAAATAAAAATAGGCGGAGTATCTTCTTCCAGTACACTCAACTAAGTCAAAACCGATACATAATTAATATCAAAATGGGCTGGGGAGCTCTACGCTATCAGAAAAATTCGCCTTCCGTCTTGATAAAGTAACCATCAGAAACAAGAAATCAGCAGCCAGCTCTGAAATTCTTAAACTTCTCGACCATCACTTGTTTCAGATTAAATTAAACTAAAAACTTTGGTTGCTAATTCCATCAAAACAAAAATTACCAAGCTCTGAACTCCATCAACTTCTTGACGGTTGGTCTTCTTAATTATACTATGCCAAAAGCTTCCATCCACCAGCTACATCATGCGAGACTTTTATGTACAACTTGAGACTTCAGCTTAGGCTCCGGCTGGATCGCTTAGTTCAAGAAACATTTTGATGTTCATAGCAGCCAGCTCAGCAGCTAAATATCTGAATACATAGGGCATAGCAACTGTTTCCATTCCTTTACTAGTTTGGCATGAATGGCAGAAGACCTTCTTAGGCGCCCGGGCAGGGGGCAGCCCACCAATCTTTTGGACAGCTAGCTTATGTGGTTCGACCATTGTGGTCGAAAGAACGCTTCCACAAAGAGAACAAATATCTGCAACGTGATAATCCGAGCTCTTATGGAGCCTATCGTGCAATAAATAGGCCGCCCCGTGGGCGAGCATTGCGTCTCTTTCCATTTCACCAAAACGAATACCTCCACCACGCTTTCGACCCTTGATGGGTTGGCGTGTCACTTGATCAACAGTTCCTGTAGAACGGACCTGGAGCCAAGAAGACAAATGACAAGTGAAATGATTTTAGATATCAAAAGTAGTTGTTTCTTTATAAGTGTGTAGAGCTGATTAATGTAAAAAAGCACGTAATATACAATTTATCACAACAAAGATGAAAGGAGTTCCAGACCACCCAATGACTTGGCAAAAGCACATGCCTTCACCAAAGTAATGTGTTACCCCCATATGGAGGTTATTATTCCTTCATCACTCCTCGTTCTGCCATGCACAACCACCACTAACCCCACCAATCTCCTACCATATCCCCTTTGTCTTAAGGTCTATTGTCTTTCAAATTTGTGGACAGAAAACAAGACACAACCACCCACTATTCAAACTTCGAAATGCATTATTCATTGGTGCTAAATGGTGAAGGTTTGGCTTCTTCAAGGGGGCCAAAGGTCTTAGAGAAGGAGACCCAATGTCTCCTCTATTGTTTACAATTGCCATGGAGTATTTGAGCAGGATACTTACTTATGTCACTGAAACAATGAATTTTAAGTGTCATGCTTTATGTGGGAAAATGAAACTCACTCATCTCATGTTAGCGGATGAAAAATCTTTTTTTTTTTGGTCGTTTTTGGAAAAGGATTCCATTTTTTATACTTTTTTTACAGAGCGAATATTCCTGTTTAGCAAAGGGGAACCTCACTCAGTTACTTGGAGATTTTGCTACATTTTCTAAAGCTTCTGGACTTCAAATGAATAATCTTAAGTCTATTGCCTACTTTAATGGGGTGAGTAAGAATGTGAACGATGATATCCCCAAAGTGTCTAATTTTATTGACGGAACTGTCCTTTTAAGTCTTGGGGGTACCAATCACTGCTGGCAAAATCTCTTAACAAGGATTGTAGTATCCTTATTGACAAAGTAGTACTCCTTCCGTACCAGACCAATGGTAACACTTACCTAATACAGCCGTACCACACCAATGGTAACATTCCTTATTTGGCCCACAACATTACCAAGTTATCCTTATACCCATTTGATATTTACACAAAATGCCATTACATACCGCACCTACAACTCACAATTAAACCCACAATTACATACCCCACCTATTTTCTTCCCTCTTTACCCCTGTTTTTACCCTCTTTTCTTAAAGACCCCATTTTTTACCACGTTACCATTTGTATGGTACGGAGGGAGTAGAAAGGATCGGAGGCTTTGGTGCAAAGAAGCTATCTTCTTCGGGTAGGTTGGTCATGATAACTGCGGTACTGACCTCTTTATATACTTATTGGGCAAATATCTTTATTATCCCTAAAGGAGTGTCGAGAATAGATGTCATTTGTAGAAACTATTTATCGGATGGCACCCATGATTACATTAAAGTTCCCTTGGTAAGCTTGGACAAAATCTGCTCACCCAAGAAAGAAGGAGGGTCGAGAATAAGGGATAGTGATGCATGGAATGTAACTGCAATTGGTAAGCTTGTTTGGCGGATTTACGCTAAGCCTGATAGCCTGTGGGTCAAATGGATCAGTCAGGACTTAGGTCTATTTAAAAGGGGAGGAGTGGAGTACTTACAACATGAGTTGGAGTTGGAAAGCTATTTGTAAAGCTAAGCGACAAGCTTAAAGATGGTTATAGAAATGATCAATGGGTTATTCAACCTAATGGCTACTCTGTTTCAGGAGGATACAATAGGCTTAGGAATAAACATCAAGTCTAGTTGGAGTGAGCCCAAACATAGATCTATCAATTGGCTAACTGACAGGAATGCTCTACAGGTGGAGAAGCTGCATAGTTTGGCATCTGCAGACTGCAGTAATGTTGAATGCCGCCTGTGTGTATCTGGAAGTGAGAGTCATGTGCACTTATTTCAGAACTGCAGCTGTAGTCGTTTACTGATTGATGGAATGGCAGGAATGTTTCATATTAGTCTGCCTAATACTAATGTCCTGGCCTGGATGTCTAATAGAAACTGGTCTAAGATGAAGAAAAACATTACCAATGTGCTTTTATGGCTGTCTACTATCATATATGGATACAACAACAACAACAACAACAACAACAACATTACCCCAGTGCCTCAATGGCTCCCGCAAATTGCGGGGTAAGGGGGGGTCGGATGTACGCAGCCTTACCCTTGTGTTAGCAACACAAAGAGGCTGTTTCCGAATGACCCGAGATGAAAATTGCGCCGAGAACTGCATCGAAGGACCGCTACTACACAAAATAAAGAAGCGCAGCCACTTTAGTGAGCCATTTTGATTTATTCCATTATAATCCATAGCCAAAGAGTAATGAATCTTTGGCTCCATCGGAAATATGGATGCAAAGGAAAAAAAGATAAAATTGATGGATCAAGCAATTACTTTTATGTAATAATGCTTGATTGTTTTTTGATCTTGTATTGGTCTATTAAAAGACTATGCGTAGTTTGTAATAGTTTGCTTATGAGCTTAATGATATTCTTACCTTTCACTAAAAATAAAAACAAAAAAAAAAAAAAACAAAAAAATTGAAATGCAGACATCACAAGCGATTCAGGTCAAGTGATTGAAATGCAAAAGTAAAACACTCACTCTGCTGTATCGCTGATAAGGCTGATATAATAGCCTATGCAAAATGAAATAAAGCACGAACATAATATGGAATGAATGGTGGCATGTGATTGCTAACCTGAAATTTGTCTGATACCATATGACGCAATCGCTGGTAATAAACAGGCCCAATAAAGATCTCGCATGTTAACTCGGTGCCATAAACTCCACTATACAATACTTCAGTACCATATCTATTGAACCCGTGTGCTGCTAACATGGAGCCAAGTTCATCAACAAGCGAAGGCGACTCAGATCCACCCTCTTCATCCTTCTTCAAGGCGTCCTCAAATGGTGTTGCATCAACAAATTTTCCACGCAAACTACCACCCTACAGCAAGAAGTAAGAGATAATAAACCCAATGCTTTTAAATATCTGGATGAGCCACAGCCATCAGACCTACGGGAGCTTAAATTGAGTTATCCTATGTTCACGAAACTGAGATGTAGATGGAAACATAAGTTGATGAATGATCTAGGATCACAGACAACAATAATCATGAATAACTTAAGGGGAAAAAAAGGATTTGTAAACACCTCTAGAATAGAAACCAGGAAGTTTGTTCAAAACAGAGAGATTAGGTGTTTTCTCTTCAGGCAGATTAAGAAGCCGAATTCCATTCTACAACATTTTACATTTCCAAGAGTAACTATTTATATGCTTCAGTGTGTATTTGTCGGAAATGTGTAAGCAGATATCCAGAAACATTATAGTGGTCAATAATCAGCGAGAGGATAGAAAAGGCCAAATAAAAAAAAATGTTATTTTGGCTACCTTAGTAGAAAATAAAGAATATTACAGATATAAACGGCCAAATAGAAAGAGCGTATTTACCTTGGAAGCAATGGATTCCAAAAGCATAGCAATGGTCATCCTAGAAGGGAATGCATGTGGGTTTATAATAAGATCAGGACGCATCCCAGTTATCTCTGAAAATGGCATGTCAATGTCGGGCCATAACCGAGAGCAAACTCCTTTCTGCCCATGTCTGCTGCTAAATTTATCCCCTATGATGGGATTTCTTGGACGGCGTAACCGAATATTTACCTAATGCAACAGAACACCATAAGATTGTGGATACCATTGAAAAATAGGGAAGCTACAATCACTGCTAGTAGTGAAGCAAACTGAAATTTGGTAGATGACTGCAGCAACTTTTGGGGAAAGGTGGGAGATTAAATATATATATATATAATATAATCATCCCAAAGAAATAAACTCGAAGAGCTGGGACAAAAGGAGGCTTGCAAAGGTCAATTTTACCATGGCAATCCAAAAGCTAAAGTTATCACCACAATTCCCGCGTCACATAGTTGTATACAAATGGAGAGGCATTTGGCAAAATATGTGCAAGATCTAGACAATGAAAAAGTCAGACATGTAGCTATAAAACAATGTCTTATCCAACTGTCATTGAATCCATAAACAATAAAGTAATAATACTAAGCCAATGAATATGAATCTTGACGGTCAAGAAAAACTTGACAGTGTGCCTTTTTGTCAAGCTTTAATTCCAGATTGATATGATGGAACATTCCCCCTATTCACTAACCAATCTCAAAGAAAATGGCAGGGAAGAACATAGTTACCTTTTGAATCCCTATTTTGTTCTTTCCATCAATGGCTACATAATCAACTACTGCCGGTTCTGAACCTTTCAATTTGTGAGTAAAATGTACACCACTTATGTCATTTATGACGCCGCAATACGGCTGACTTGGATGAATGATCTGTAAGCATATTCTTTGTGAGCTCCAACCTGATTACAGTGACATTGCAAGACAGAAGCTGAATGAAGAAGTGAATGAACCTGTCCGAGATAGGGTAGTCCATCCACATCGATCAAAGAATCTGCTGATCTCTCAACTTTACTTCTACTGAACGTTTTTCCAGCACGGCCTGATCTGCCGCCGTCATCGGTTAAATCAATTGTGTCCGTCTGAAAGACCAATACATGTTATCAGATGAAGGGAGACAGATAAGAGAGAACAAATACATACTCGTATTCAATATTGAGTTGAGCTATACGCTAAATTGACAACTCTTGCCATACCCAAATGTCAATCCAATGATATTTCGAAAAGTTCTTCAGCTTTCATTTCAAAGCAGGCATAACATCACTCGATTGTAAAAGGTCTCAAAGGCATAAAGAAAGACAGTTAACATTACTCACTTCCTTGTATATACAGACTAAAACAACCAGCAAAATTGATGACATTCTTTGATTATATCAGCAGAGGGCCGTTACTGAAGATAGCAGCAGGGGTGTAGGGACTACTGAAATAGTTGGATCTTAAAAACCCACCAGGTTTCAGTGTTTCGTTAACTTTACTGTAAAAACATGCATGTATAAAAAATTTCTAACTCATTTTGCCACATAATAACCCACAAATTTTCATTATGACTAATAAATTACACTCCGTAAGATTTATGCTGGCTATGCCACTGGATAGCAGCCAAAGGAAAGAAGCAGTAAAAAAAGGTACTGTTCTTTCATATATGCATTTTACTAAATCAAATACATGATTTATAGTCTTAACGCTCTCATTTTTTCAATCTATCTACCACCTCCTTCCATCACTCCTCCCATCCGGACCCACAGCTCGTAGCCACCTCCGGACCACCCACCACCATGCCGGCCCACTACCCAACCACCCAGTCAACCAATCAATCATCACCCCACTCGTCCATGAACATAACAAACCACCACCTTGACAAACGACCCTAAACCCACCACAATCCACCATCACCGCTCAAAACTGGAAGCCAATCGCTCAAAACTACCGGTGAATCCCACAGAATCACAACTTACCTTCAGATCTGAAGGAGAAAAAGAGAATATGAGCGAAATATGGTCGACCAGGTGGGCGACGACACAGGAGAAGTAAGACGACTATGGTGGTGGACGTTGAAGGAGAGTCAAAAACCCCCATCCGACAACCACCCTCTCCCAACACCACCTCTCTTCCCCACCAAACCAAATTTGCAAGCCAATCCCTCAAAAAACTCTAACTTGGACAACAACAACAAGAAAAATAAAACCATTTCAATCTAAAACAAAAAAATCACATAATTTAGTTAACAAAAGAGAATAAATACTTGTTTGGTATCCAAAATTGATTTTTTTTTTTTCTGAAAAAAACGAAAATGTTTTGCAAGGAAGAGATTAATGAGAATTTAGGTTTTTTCTTCAGGCAAGGGCCAAGGGGTGGTGTAGGGAAATTTTGTGCAGATTATATATGATTTAGTAAAACGCGTTTATGAAAAAAGCAATTCCCAAAAAAAAAAAAATATTGTAGTATATAATCATCAAGATATACTCATGTAGAGCTCTGTTAGGTCCAAAGGCTACAAGGCTACAACAACTTTAATGTATTACCAAAGCTTTGAAGCATTGAAAATAAAGAAAGGCCGAGTCCGCATAACCCATAATGAAAATTATGTGGAAGCTTGTATCGATATTGACTACTACTTTATGACATAAGGAGTTTCAATGAAAAGTGTATACAGTTTAGCACATCTTTAGTATTTTACTTTATTCCATATTATTCCCCCCAGTGGATCCTTCTTCTCCCTAAGAATTGAACGAACCAAGTCAAATAGATGAGAGTCTTTCACTGCATTGTCAACAGAATCATACATTGTTTCCGGTCATTAGAAAATCCAGAAAGCGTGGTGGCTAATATCACTGTCCATTCTAGGAAAACGTTTCTTAAACAATAGCATCATTATGATTCTCTTTGATAAAACTCAGAACTAGCTGCTCCAGAGTGGGAAATAATAGCAAAAAAGTGGAGAGAAGAAAAGTAGGAGAAAGTAGGATACTAGTAATGTTTTGTAAGGGTTCTAATAAATAGATTGCCTTTTTTTTGTTTAGGCTGACATTTAATGGTAAGCTTTATGAAGAGTAAAAATATCCCAATGAACTTATAAAAGTGTTACGTATACATGTGCTTTTTGTGGCCTCCATCCATACCACTGTCTCTGAAGGAGTGGAGGGCTCATGAACAGGTTATGACTTAGAACATAGTAAGGAAGTCATAAATTGCACAAGTGAGGAAGATAATTACACGACTACAGAAGTCACTAGAGAAAAAATTCTTCCCACGGGTGTAGGTTTCTATGTATGACGACTTGGTATATACTTAAAGATACACTATAGTCTATATACTCGTTCCACAATTTATAAGTGGCAGAATAAACACAAAAAATGATCGTTTCTGTGCTTTTGATTCTTCCTCGACATTCAAGCATAAACAGATTGAAAAAAATCATAGGCTTGCCTGATATATTTGAGCATGGCACATTCCGCGCTCAACAGAAGATTTATTCAAAATCATGGCATCTTCCATATCATACCTGGAAAAGGAAACAAGTATAAAACATGAGTCACAATAGTACAATACACAATATGTTGCTCCTCTTTAAAATCCTAGAAAATTTCTAAAAATCGCAAGATATTACCCCGTATATGCCAGAACTGCTACAATGGCATTGGTCCCAGAAGGATATTCGTCAAGGCAATACTTCGAATAAGACCTTGTCCGCACAATAGGACTTTGAGGAGTCTGCAAAGTCCCAAAGTTTTTCAAATATATATGCATCACATATAGAACGGGTAGAAAGTTTTCAGAGGAGAACTCATCGGTTAAAAAGGCAAACACTATATCAAGTTGTGAAACACAATTCACCAAACTTAAATGAACATAAAAGAGTACATATGCCTTGACAAGTAGAAGCTGCCTAAATAAATAATAACAAAAAAAAAAAATAAAACAGATTAAGCATGTCAAAATTACATGTTCCAAGCACTTATCAACAATAAGTATTCTGCTTATCTTTTACTTTCCCGGACTCAACAGATTCTTTACGTTTGATTAAAAATTCTTCACCAAAGAATAAAAAAGTAAAGAACTCCGTGAGTCGGAAAGAGCACAAACAGTCAACTCAGACACCAAATTTCTAATGAGATAGCCAAACTGCTCTCGTGAAGGATGTGGTCTGCCCAAAAACATAAAATCAAGCAAATAAACATTTAGAAATCCAGTTTTCAGCTTATATCATACCACAACAATTGAACAGGTGACTTTCTCACAAGGAAAAAGAGTAAAAGGCGATGAAATCCGAACAATATCTAATCCTATGGCATAGTAAAACAGTCTTCACATCACTCAGAAAATACAAAGGTCTAACTTGCAGTCAGAATTATAACTCTCACAGGTGTTCTGATCTAGAAGACACAGGATTATATATAAAGTGACCGACGGCTCAATAGATGACAAAGAACAACTGAACATCTATCCCTCAATGATAAATCTTTAGTTTAAAAAAGGAACTGTCTCTGAGATTATAGAGAGCATACACTACTTGCAGAAGTGTCGAGTGGAGATAGAGTTTTAACTCTATAATAATATCAGTCATATGTATCACAGTGCCAGTATATCAGACCTGGAGATGATAAGCCTTCTGATCTGAACGAAATTTAATTGCTTGCGCAGAAAAACCCATCGTTTGCTTTGCCATCTACATATTGAGCAGACACCAAGAAAAAAATAAATCACCATGGAAAGAAGAAACCAGTGTACATTCCAGAAAAGAGAGAATTGGACATGCCAGAGTCTACCTGACATTGGTACATATTCCGTGGGCTCTGGTTGTGATTACACCAGGGTGTGAGATTAGCAACTACACTCAGTATACCAGTTGGATGTATTTCCTCATGTGTTGCAGGAAGGCCATCTCTCCTTCCAGCATCTCCACCATCAGCACATTTAATTTCCATAAAAACCTGACTCGCAAAAGAAAACAATAAATTCTTGCTCATTCACAGATGGATCGTCAACTAAAAACCTGTTACAATTGTCTCGGTAACAATTACGTAAAACCAAAAATAAATCAATGAAAAGGGACAAAAGAACACCACCTGTTCAAACGGACCGATTAATTCAGTATCGCTACCATCTTCAGGAACGACAGAAATATTTCTAACTGGGCGAATGAACCTGGAAGGATTTGTAAAAAGAAACAACCCAGGATATGCACCACCAAAGCTCAAAGGGACATAGCCCACTTCCATATCACTAGGAATCTGTATTAGACAAACTCGTTGGTTACAAAAATCTCCTTATCAATATCACAATTAACGAGCTAAATTTAGCAAATACAAGATGTTAGGATAATAACCAACCCCTGAACCTTCAGACAGCTTTAGCTTTCTTAGATGGGCGACAGCTTTTTCCACAAGAGAAGCTGCTATTGCTCCAATCACTCTTCCATCGAGAAGAACTGAGAGAACTTCAGGGGGGCCGCCTTGCACAAGTTTTGGCAAAGAAGACTTCATACCAAGTTTAAACAAAGTGTTGATAATAGACAAACTCATGTTGAAAAAGTTTTTGATGGCTCCTTGTTGATCAAAGAAGGAGGTGATCCCTGAAACAATGGAATTTAGTGAAAAATACAATGACAACATAAGCCCTACCACAAATAAAAGACTATTATGGGATGTGATCCCTAAAACAAAGAAATTTAGAGAAGAATACGACGAAACTACGCTGCATCACAAATAACAAAAGACTGTTATGGGAGCATGCAATTCAAGTGAAACCACAATGGCAAGGGAAAGGCTTACTTTAGGTAGGGGTATTGCGATCTATGAGGGATTGTTTTCACAGCACAATCACCAGTATGTGAAATTTTTTACAGTTGCAACAATAGTTAACGACATTCCTAAATAATTGCGCACATTACCCAATTTGAATGCCAAAAAGAGGCCATTTCCAATTTATCAGTACTTTGCTCAACAAAATATTACAAATTTTCTTCTGTCTTGTCGGTGATACTTCTGTATACTCTTTTATTATTATTATTATTACTAGCACATAAAAATATAACAAAAACTATTCTCTTCCCATCACATAATCAGAAATTTCAGAACATTAAATCGCTCTATAAATTCTAGGATTGTTTCGTGCTACACTGGTCAACCATTTCAGAAATTAAATCGCACATAATCAGAAATTTCAGAAATTCAGAACATTAAGAGCATGTTTGGCCTCAATTCTCAAAAATGAGGTTTAGTTTTTCAAACTTAATTTTTCAAAAGTGTTTTTCAAAAGCATAAGCAACAAATTGCTGCTTCTATTTCTATGGGCAAAAATATGGATTTTTAGCTTTTGAAAATTTTTTGTTTCACTTTTTAAAAATGATGTGTGTGGCCAAAAATTGTTTTTGAGTCAAAAACACTTTTACAAGTTAGGCCAAACGCACACTAAATCGCTCTATAAAATGGGGATTTTGATGACGGACATTTCCATGGTCATACATAATATCCACGAACAGACTGAAGGTGGATTACAAGAATTGTGCGAACTAGGGACCTAAAGTTTGACATAGTACATTGATGAGAATTAAAAATATATAGAAACACCAAAAAAAAAAATCGTTCAATTCTAAAATATTTTTGACATAAAAAGCTAAAGACAGCAATTAAGAGGGATTGACTAGAGAGTAATGTTTCGATTACTTCTCTCGCTGAACCTGTTTCAGCACCAAGATCACCACATGGTTGACACTGTATCACCACCATCACAAAAGAAATTATCTCTATATCCCATGATAAACTAAACATAACAGAGATATTCCATCAAAAATCATATAAAACGACGTAGTTATGCAGATACCGCATATTTACTCTCGACGTTGAGTTTTTTATAACAAAAATAAAATGGTCAATGATAAGCATAAACTCTAAGTTTGATTATGGTTATTAGAGCAAGAAATATGTGTGATTGAGATGAAACATTAGTTACATACTGCATGTAGAGGTGAGATGATTTAGCAACCCACAGGGCTCCCCATCAGGTGTGTGCACAGGACAAAGAAATCCCCAAGACCTGCAAACAGCATTGAAGTTGTTGTATGATTAGAGTCAAGTTGTACACTAGGATCAACACTTGACGATTCTTTTTTTTGTGAAAAAGATTATTCATTATAGCTTAGAGAGCATTATTAGTTTTCTCTCATTTTGTACATGAGTGTCACTTTCATGATGTCTTTTTGTACAAGGGCATCACCGCGTTGGGAGTCGTTTGATGAATACTACTCCCTCGTTTTTACTGTAATATTCCTCTTTGACTTTTGAGAGCCAAAGTTTACTAACTTTGATCATAAATATGTCGAAAATAATTTGTTTTTTTATCATGACATTAAATTATATTCCCTCCTATTCAGAATAACTGTCCCATTTGTTGAATATACATACGAGTGGAGTATTTTAATAAATTGGGACAGTTATTCTGAATAGGAGGGAGTATATGCATTGTTACAAATAAAATTTTCACATAATTATATTTTCAGCAAAAATAAATTTATGTAAATGCAAGGTAGGGCTAAAGTGTTGCCTCAAAGACCGCAAAAAGTCAAAGAGAAACATTACTGTGAAAAAGGAGTGTCTCTTACAACAACAAAAACAGAATAATAGAAGTATCAGTTAGCCAGTAAACAGAAGTATCAGTTAGCCAGTAAACAACACAGCAAATTAAGTAACCACTAGTAAAGAAAAATGAAAAGATAACCTACTCAGGCAATAGTTTCCGTACGCTTGTAGTACGAGCTCCAGCAAAAGCTGTACCTCTATGAATAGCCCTAAAGTTTGAGAGGAAACGCAGAAAGCTAATCCTGTCAGCCTGAATGACGAACCCAGCTCTCTAATGATTGAAAACAGCCAAAAATTATTATATAGATTCAAGGCAATTGAAACAAAATAGGCGACGATAGTGAAAGAAAGGCCAAACTCAAGATTAGCTCAACCTTATGACAAGTGTATCCCAGATCTTTTAAAATAAAAAAATAAATAGGTGAACATGTATGCTGAACAAGTCGATACCTGTGGTAAGTCAAGTGGCGACTCTGAAGCCAATCTTCCAGTTTTCAAGAGATTCTCAATGGCAACACCAATTTGTTTTGAATCATTTTTTCTCAACACTTTTTTGACATCAGTAACTGCATCATTTCCCACAGATAACAAAACCATATCAGCTTAATGACCCAAGAGTTATTACACCTCTTGATGAATAACAAGCAACTTACAAACCAAGAACACAATTAAAATTAAAATCAATGTATCAAACGCTTAGGAAATGTGTAAACATCTCGGATTACCAATTTGGATGGATTTATTCCCGGGAGATCGACCATGGAAGCAATGTAGCTTATGAGTCTGGAACACTATCGTGATAAAAAAGAAATATTTGCACATGGTTTTTATTGACTTATAGAAGACATTATAGGCTACCGAGAGAAGTACTTTGATGGGCTTTGGAGAAGGGTCAAGGGTGTATCCCAAAAATATATTGACCTCATAAAGGGCGTGTATGAGGAGTTGAGGAAGCTACTACAAGTCCACGAACTAACGTTGGGAGGACGAAAGAGTTTCTCATAACAATTCGGGTGCATCAAGGTTGTGGTCTGATCCCTTTCCTCTTTGCTATAGTTATGGATGAGTTGGCAAGGGCAATACAAGACGACATCCCCCTCGTGTGTGATGTTTGATGTTTGCAGATGTTTGTGTTGATTGATTAGACAAAGGAAGGAGTTGAAAGAAAGTTGGAACTTGGAACTATGGAGCAATACATTGGAGACTCGTTGGTTTAGGCTGAGTATACAGTATTAGGGGTATAAGTTTAGTGAAATGGGAACTAGAGAAGCGGGGACTATTACTTTTGATGGAAAGGTTGTTCATGGATCAAATTTTTTCCCGGTATTTAGGATCTATAATTCAAAAACCGGTGAATTATAGGAAGATACGACTTAGTGATTTAAAGCATGGTGGTTGAAATGGATAAGTGCCACTGGGTTTTTATGTGAGAACGGCATGCCCCATAGACTAAAGGGTAAATTCTATCGTCTAACAATTAAACCTACATTATTATAAGGCTTGAACTTGAACTTGAACTTGAACTTGACTATTGGGTTGTGAAACATTGTCAAGTTCAAAAGATGAATGTGGAAAAAATGGGTTATTTAGAAATGACGTGATTAGGGAGAAGGGAAGAGTGGCAACAATAGAAGACAAGACGATGGAGAATAGGTTACATGGTTTGGCCATATGAAAAAAAGACCTATTAATGAACCGGTTAGGAAGCTCAAAACCTGAAGAACTGAGAAGGTTGCAACGGGTAGAGGAAGAACTAAAAAAAATCGATGAAGGTGATTGAAAATGGTATGAGATTCGTTGAAATGATAGGTGTGGATGATATAGTTTGATTTTTGTTTGCTTGTTTTCAGTATTTTTTTTCTATTTAAAATTCTTATTTATTTTTAAATATAACGTATTTGTTTGCTTTTGAGATTTTTCAAACATTTTAGGATTTTTTTGTCATAACTACCCAACATTTGTCTCATTTCCAAAAACACTACTTCTAACATTTATTTTTTTGCTTTTCCAACCTGTCACTTATTTTATTTTGTTAAACACTATGAAATACACTATCAGGGCAAAACAACACTATATTTCGACATTGACTTACTTTTATTTTGTAAAGAACTACCCAACTTCTGTATTTCTTTCCCTTAAACAGTTAAACTAAGAACTTATTCCATTTTCCCCAAAAACTACCTAATAATTTTTCACTAGTTTTTTTTTCCCTCCAAATTTAGTCATCCATTCATTTATTGCCAAGAAATATTATGTTATATCATTCAGTTTCTTTATTTTTCTTCTCTAAAATATCTTCTTAAAAGTACATTTCCTCTTTTACCACTCAAAATAATTTTATATTAACAATTGTCTCTAGTGTAAACAAAAACCGAAAAGTTGACCAAATTGGCCGCAAATTAGCAACTGGTAGTCTTTCACAAATTAAATAGTAAAAAGCAAAATAAATGTTTATTGAAAATGAGGTAAATGTTAAGGTAGTTTTTGACCCAAAAAAACCCTAAAATTTTACTTAAAACTTCGTATATCATCAGGCTTTGTTTACTTTCTATGTTTTCAAACCTTAACTTTTATTTCTATTTTCAAAAATTATTGTTATTGATTTGTATTTTGTATCTAATTTATTTGTAAAAGAAAACTGAGTTTTG
The DNA here is from genome assembly GCA_018983105.1 of Silene uniflora. Classification (NCBI taxonomy): domain Eukaryota; kingdom Viridiplantae; phylum Streptophyta; class Magnoliopsida; order Caryophyllales; family Caryophyllaceae; genus Silene; species Silene uniflora. The sequence goes on from JAGPOY010000932.1 coordinate 19,271, forward strand.
GATTTTTATACCTATAGGTTTAGATTGACTTTTGTATCATGTTTCCCTTTTGATACTATTTTCACTCTTTTCTTTTTATCTCATTGCAGTTAGGGTTAAAGAATTGTTGGTGTTGTTATTGTTGTATAATAGACATAAAGTTGGAAGCATTTATTTAGTCTATCTTTGACAGAGTTAGCAACAAGAAGGGATTTCATAAATTTCTACTGAGCATGCGACCATTATTCGTTTGAAGTAATAACTAGAGTAATATCAATCGAAATAAAGTTGGTAGCATTTATTTAGTCTATCTATATCTATAACAGAGTTAGCACCAGGGAAAATACACTTCATTCCATTTCAGATATAATACTCGGCAAGAAAAGAAAATAATATCAAATCTACGAAATAAAAGGTACAAACGTATGACATACAATCGTTGAGCAAAAACTTTTCCCCTTTGTTTTTCATTTCTT
>JAGPOY010000933.1:0-19723 GCA_018983105.1 Silene uniflora
AAAATAATAATATTAACAATAGCAATATTATTAATAATAGTAAAATTAAAATATTAAAATTAATAGTAACAATCTTATTTATTATATTATTATTAATTAATTAATTTTAGTATTTATATTAATAATAATATTAGTAATTATATTAATATCAATACTATTGATTTTAATAACCATAATATTCATTATAATAACAATGATAAAGATGATTAATTAATAATAAATCAACAACAACAACAATAACAATAATAATAATAATAATAATAATAATAATAATAATAATAATAATAATAAATAATCAAACGGGTTGAACTGAATGAAGCTGAGCTGAACTGAACTGAACTGAACTGAACTGAACTGAACTGAACTGAATGGAGCTGAACTGAACTGAACTGAACTGAGCTGAACTGAACTGAACTGAACTGAATAGAGCTGAACTGAACTGAACTGAGCTGAAAATAAGTCCGAAAGAACAGGGCCTTACTCTTATCAAATTCATACTATCAAGTCTATAATCTTCAAGACCCTTTTAAAGTGAACATACTCATATTGTTCTATCCGTCTTAAAATTAAAACGGCTCAAGTACATGTTACTTGAATAGATAAAGACAAGTATTTTGCTAATATCTACGCATCTTGTTTTTGTCTTATTTATGAAAGGGGTAGCTATTTGACCCGCCTTAAGCTTAAGACGGATAGTCTCCGTTTTAAATGAGAATTTATGATTAATTATAGCTAATGACACTCTTCTTTTAGTTTCTAGTTCAGTAGTTCCTACCCCTCAGATAACACTAGAAACAAAGATGGCATAACAGAGTATAAGAGTGCAACCATGACTTCCATGAGTCATTATACCAAAACCAGTGCTTAAACAGCTTATGTACTCAAGTCGCAGGCAATCGAACACAGTTTGAAATAACACCGCAATGGTACATCACAACTTGTCATTTACAGAAACACCAGTAAGACCAGCAAACTATCAAAAGCTGTATTTGCCAATTATCATCTGCATAAGAACGAAGAAATGATCTTAAGTATGGAAAAGTTCCTGTAAAGTAACCGAAGAGACACAATGTAACCATCACCTAAAACTATGGTGCTAGCCTAAACATCATATACGCTGTACAGTTCCAATTACGCATGCCTGCAGAATACTCTACAGGATGCTTGAAGATCAAGCAAAACAACATCCTACTCATCAAGTAATCAAGGTTAAGGAATCAAACACTTGCAAATAAAACACAACCAACTGGTAAAAGTTGGCTCTCTGAATTATCAGAGAGCATTCATCAACATTCAACACCATTGGTGCATAATCAAAACATGAAACTGTGACTCAGAAACCAGCTTCTTATTAGAAAACTGTAACTAATATATCCTTGCGAAGACAAAAAGGCTACAAGCAGCAATCACTCATGACTCATGAGTCACGAGTAACATATACAACCGTAGTGAAAAGGCAAGAGCTGCGATTTACACATATACACGGGATATCAGCAACAATCACGTCAATCCATACCAGATCCCAACGATCCCTTGCTCTTAAGAACACGGTGCAGAAGTTACCAATCTAAAAAAGATGTTAGCCACAAGACATGCAGACAAGGGGTTCTGTGGATAGGAATTGGATGATGATCAAGGTTTCAACGAAGAATGATATCTAATAATCTACTCTCATATCCTGTGTCTAAGATTTCGAATAGAAAGTGATGAAAATTTGGGTTTTCAACACTTCTGGTAAAATACAACTTGTATTTGATGCGGTGAATGAGCAGAATTAATATAATAGAAGCGTAAATGAAGAACCAAAATAAAGGAGACGATGAATACCAAAGATAAAATAATTCTGAACTTGCAACAATATTGTTGCATTATTCCTGCCAGAAAGCAAAAATGAAACAAAAATATTGTTCACAAAAAAGCTTGAAACTCAGTTCTATCACTATACTCCCAAACAGCAGAGACACCATATACTATGGCATCCTAAGAAAAACACCGACACACTTAAGACCTGGGTTCTTCCTTCATTTCCTTGAAAAGGGCAAGAAGAGACACACCAGCAACCTTCACGATCTTGAAACGAACTCCAGGAATATCTCCAACATCATGACCCTTACATCCAAAGCCAGCAATCAAAACCCTGTCCTACTCGGGAGAGTTTATGAAATTGCGGAAGCTACCAAACAGGAAAAAAGAAATGCTACAAGCATTTGTAACCAAAGCTGAACTTTTGATTGCAAGAGATAGTGTGTTGAATTAGAATTTGGTGATCAACAAATGTAACTTTCACCATTGATTTTTCACCCGATAAATCTACGATTAGAGTGTACAGTTTGTTTGGCCATCAAAGTCAAATGGGACATGCTGAATGATGGAGTAAAATCTAGCAAAATTACATTCTCTTCAATGAAGTTCAAACACCCATCATTAGGTACAAAAGCGGCACTCTAGCACACTTACGGATAGCAGAGTTAGACTGCTTAGCTTCAATACCATTGCACATCAGAGTAAAAGAGTTCAATTAATCAACAACTCGACTCATATACAACAACCTAGTAGTGGCTATAGAATTCAAAATAACACAAAACACAGGGCTTACATCTTCTCGAGGACAATGCCCTTGGCGTGTGAAGATCCAGAAAAAGGCCAGTTTAGCGACATCACAAATTCTCATTGAAGACGAACATTTTTCGTCACTTCAAAGAGACTTCTCACATGTTGCAAGTGGTAGAGCAAGTAGGGGAGGGGTTGTGAGAGGTCTTTTTTAAAAAGACGGTTACAAGCGAGACTTACTTTAGCGACATTAGATAAATTTTCTTCCAAACCAAAACCACAGTGTGCAAGTATGCTTGTAAAGGTCAAGTTTTCAAGTGGTGAGCCTCCACCAAATGTCCACATCAACATACCAAGCAAGCTCCCCTTATTTCCACATTACATACGGAGTACTTTTCTTGCTTTTCTTATTTCCCACCGAAAATTATCGTGGAAGACGGTTTTACATTTCTAATGACCAATATATATTATGCACCTCATTTAGAGTCTTAGAGATGGTAATAAATAGAGTATGTCTTATTTAAGATCGTCTTAACTTAAGACGTCTTCGAGCCTCTTTTCATTTACGGACTTATTTTAAAAATCGAGTTTTCGACTTTTTCCCCATCTCTCTCAGTACACCTCTGACCCCCTGAAGACGTGTCAGTAGCCCCAAATCCCCCAAATCCTATGGCCCAAGTCCCAGAAAAAAAACTAATTAACCAAAACATCCTCCTCATCCCTCTTCAAACCCTTACCTTCTCTAGTCCTTTTCCCCCTCTCTTAACCTCATGAAAAATACTTCTACTCCAACTCCTACTAAACCGACATGGTCCGACCCGCCCGAACAATCTCCCATGTCGTCCCCAACACCGTCTCCGACACCTACGCCAATCACCGCACCAGCAATCCCCATAACCACACAGAATGAACTCGTTTCGCCTCCTCGACAAAACATCGACCTAAGCCCACCTTTACTAGCCATGGTAATCATAGCAGCCGCGGCATTCCTCTTAATAGCCTACTCTCGTTTCCTATCACAACACCTCTTCCCCCCTCTCCGCCGCATCCTGCAACGCTACCGTAGGTGGCGTTGCAGGCTGCGGCATCATCATCATTTCCCTCCGTTCCCCTCATCTGAAACCGATTCCCTTCCTCCTCTTCCTCTTCCGCTTTACGACTCCGACGCAGGAGGAGGAGGAGGATTCTACGTCTACTCTCCGTATTACGGTCTCCACGACTCCGTCATCAATACAATTCCGTTAACCACATATAAATCTTCGAAACTCGATTTGTTCGAAGATTGCGCGGTTTGTTTACTCGACTTCGAAGACGGCGATTACATGAGAACATTACCACACTGTTCTCACTCATTCCACGTCGATTGCATCGACGTGTGGTTACGTGCTCACGCCACGTGTCCAATTTGTCGCGCGAACGACTTCTTCCCGCGCAATTCTCCCATGATACCTCTCATGTCCGCGAGAATCCGTCCGTCTTTCGAGAGCGTGTTTTTAGCACCGTTACCTGAAACATTATCCAGCGAAATTCAACCTGCCGCCGCGACTGAATTCCTCGTCTCGCCATCGCCGACGAGACGAGGAATATTAGTTCAATCAGACGATCATCATCGTCGTCGAGACCTCAACTTATTACTAAAACGATCTTATTCATTCAGTTTCGAACGACGAAGCTTCGCCTCGGAAAGACTTTCCGCAACCACACCGCATCGTCGACAACGTCGCCGAAGCTTTTGGTTGAAACGGCCTTCGTCATGGAGAGTATTTCCGTCGCCGGCGATTTTCCGACGCCGAAGTAAATTTCCGATGTCGGAATCATCAGCTAGTTGGAGATACGGCGGAGGGAGGATGTTAGGGTACACATCGAGTAGGATGAGGATGGGAGATCCGGAAGCTTTAATTTCGCCGGATAGGTGGCGAAACTAAAGGAGACGGTTACGGTTCTAAGTTCAAATCCTGGTTCCGCTACGTGTCGGGGGAATTAATGAGGTGGGGAGAAAGGTAGACGACATGGGGGTACAGAGGTATAAATGCAAAGGGGGAGAGTAATTAATGGTGTAATTAATTGGAGGTTGTCAAGTTTGCGTTTAATGCGTTGATATTGACGACTCATTGTATTGTTTTACTAGACTTGTAGTACTAGTAGGGACTTGGGAGTGATAGACGGATAAAGAGAGATTAATTAGCATACTCGGATTTACGTTTCGTTAATTATGCGGATAGCTTGATAGGGTATTATCGGGTGGTAACAGTACGTTAATAAGATCATGGTGCAAGACTCGGGATATGAGGAGGAAAATCACGTTTAATTCGAATCTAGTCTCGTCTTGTTAATATAGAGCGTTACAATTTGGTGTGGTATGGAAGAAGTGGTTAATTAATTTTTGGAGTAAGTTTTCTATAGAACGGTTTTCTAGTATGTAATAATGTCTCTCTCGATCTTTCTTTTTCTCTCTATAAATTAAAATTAAGATTAAGATTGATGAAGTTTGGTAAATGGATGTTGCATGTATGGGTTGGTTATATATCTTGTATGAAAATGAATTGATAATGTTTTTATGTATTTGTTCTCTTGTTAATTTGTGCTTGGTAGTGCGCGTCGGTACACCGCTTTAGTTTACTAGTGGAATTGTTGAAGGACGTGTGATGTGATAATTGTATGTAATGGGTGTGAAAGGGAAATAAAGGTTTTTGGATCAAAAAGAAAAAAAAAAGTAAAGGAAGGAATAAGGATGTTCCATATTTCCTCTCTTTTTTAATCCTTTATATTTGCTTTTACACGGTTTTTAGAATGGTATTTTGATCGCATTGTTAAATATGGAGTATGTATTAGTCTTAAACTCGTGCAAAATTACTCGGTATGTTTTTTAAAAATATTATTATCATGAAGATTTTAAAAACATGATTATCTATGGGTGCTATACGCTTTGGCTCCCCAGTTTTGTTAATATCGCCAAATTTTGACATAAATTTCCTACTATAACCCTCGTTATATGAATTTCTTCTCTTATTAAAATTGAACAAGTAATCCAATTCTTTTAAATCCATAACCTTAATTACATAAATATATCCATTTTTTTTAGGAACAATAATTTACAAACAACAAACATAATCCAATTGGATTCGATTTGTAACTCGATTGACATTTCGAGTTGACTTTATTAAATTTATGACCCTAACATATCATTGGATTCACACTTTAACTTTGACCGAATTTGAATTCCGGCTCTAGTACGTAGCAATTGATTGTTCCTAGAGGATTGTAGTGACTATTGTGGGGTCAAGTCGATGTGTGCTTTGTTGTATGGAGGCCATCGACGAAGGACTGACCGTCAAACAACATGGTAAAGGGACGGAGGGCAAAAGTTGCGTATGGGGTTGTTCGGGTACGACGCACAAGACCACCATCGACTGGTCGTGTATCAGAGGCCACCGTGAGTTGGTCATGTATTGTACACGAAACCACTAGGGGGTGGTCCTGTAATGGGCAGGAACAGGTCCATCTGGACATGTAGGACACGCGAGGTAGCCATAGTGTTGTCGTGAAGAACAAGCCCAGAAATATATCAATTAGTTTGACTACACTTAAGTGTAGTCACAATAAGCTAATACGGAGTAGATGGTAATTTCAGGTGCGCACTTCATAATTTTAAGTGAACTGAACAGAACTAGTCAACCGGTTGATTATGGGTCTTGGTCTCACTTATGAGACCCGAATCCCACCCTTAGATCCGTTTTTTTAAAACAAAAAGAATTTATAAACATAATTACTCCATAAAACATACCCAGTAACAAACCGCCTCCAGTCTATTTATAACCCTAACTTGCTAATTAGTCTAAGTACGTTCTATACTTCTATCGAGTATTATGTTTGATGAAATAGTGTGTGAAATAGTCCAAGACTCCAAGTATCATCAATCGTTCATTCCGAGCTATCATACTTTGACACTTAGTCGCTCTCACCAAGGCTCTTCGACAATGACGTTTGATGATTTTCTTTCCAAGTTGGGCTACTCATTCTATGAAACGTAGCTAATGACAACCTTCCTAGATACTAGTTCAGTAGTTCCTACAATCCTACCCCTCGGATAGAACTAGAAACAACGATGGCATAACAGAGTGAACCATGAGCCATTATACCAAAACCAGTGCTTAAACAGCATACGTATTCAAGTCGCAAACAGGCAAACGCAGTTAGAATTGACTACTAAATGGTGCATCAGAGCTTGTCATTTACAGAAACAAGTCAGACCTAGTAAACTATCAAAAGCTATAATTGCCAATTATCAGCTATTCAGATGGGTAAGAAATGACCTTTTCCGTATGGAGTTCTGTAAAGTGACCCGAAAGGACTACGGGTGTGTGTTTGGATTGAGGGAAAGGGAGGGGTTCAATTTCTTTGTTTGGTTACAATATATGGAGGGAGGAAATGGAGGGGAAGGAATTTGGAGGGATTCATTTTCACTCCTCCGGTCCTTCCTCCAAGGCAAACCAAAATCTTTCGAACATAGGAAAGCTTTGGAGGGAAATTGTAACCAAACACCCATCCTACATTCCACATCCCTTCCCTTTCCCTCGCTTTCCCTTCTTTTTTGCTATCCAAAGTCCAAACACACCTTAATGTAACCAACATCTAAAACTATGGAGTCTAACATCATATCAAGGGCCTAAGATAATATCAGCTCGAAAATTCTCTATTGTGCTGCCTGCAGGATACTCTACAAGATGCGTGAAGATCAAGTAAAACATCACTGAACAATTCATCAAATAATAGAGGTCAAGTAAACACTCCCAAGAAAACACGCCCTCTCAACTGTTAAAAGTTGGCTCACCGAACAATCAAAGAGCATTTATCAACACAATAATCAAAACAAGTAACTGCGGCTAAGATCTCAGTAGAGGTGATAAGATTTTGAATTTTCAACATTAACAAGTTGTAAAAGACAGGTCCTCATGTTTGATGCAGTGATAGAGTAGAATAAAACTAGCATGAGCTTAAAAGAAGAAACAGAAATAGAGGAGAGACCGAAAAACCAAAGATATAATAATCTTGAACATCAACAATAGTGCTGCATAATTTCCTACGACATAGCAAAAATGAAACAAAAAAATTGTTCACGAAAAAAGCATGAAAACTCAGTTCTATTACTATATCCCAAACAGCAGAAACACCATATAGTATGGCATCCTAAGAAAAACACTGAAACACTTAAGACCTGGGCTTCTCCTTCTTTTCCTTGAAAAGAGCAAGAAGTGACACACCAGCAACCTTCACGACCTTGAAACGAACTCCGGGAATATCTCCAACAGCATGACCCTTACGTCCAAATCCAGCAATCAAAACCTCGTCCTACGCAAAAGAGAGTGTGAAATTGAGTAAGCTACCAAACACAGAAAAGAAAGGCTAGAAGCATTTAAAACCGAAGATGAAATTTTGATTACAAAACGTAGTATTGTTGCATTTCTTTTTGCTGATCAACCAATGTAAATTTTAACAATTGACTTTTTTCCCGGAAATATGTAAAGTACAGAGTAAATCATGTTTGATTTACTATCATTTCAAAAAAGTTGTAACTAATGTACACTGAGAATCCAAGTTTAAGTCAGTATCGTCAGACCATCAACGTAAACTGGAAAAATACATATTGAGGGAGTAAAATCAAGCAAAAACTTACATTCTCTTCAATGAAGTTCAAACAACCATCATTGGGAACAAAAGCAGCAATCTTCTTTCCGTTCTTGATCAGCTGCACTCTAGCACACTTACGGATAGCGGAGTTAGGCTGCTTAGCTTCAATACCGCTGCACATCAGAGCAAAAGAATGAGATTAATACACATACAGCAACCTAGAGATGAAAAAATATCAAAATAACTCAAAACAAAGGGCTTACATCTTCTCAAGGACAATGCCCTTGGCGTGTGATGATCCAGAGAAAGGCTTCTTCCATTCATTGCCTTGGTGAGACTTTTTGTACTGTTTGTCAGCCCACCTCTGATTCCTTCTGTGGGACTTGAGCTTACGGGCAGCTCCCATACCACGAGTCTTCCTGAAGAACAAACATTAAACTTCTTGTAAATTCATCGATATGACAACCAACATATGTCCAGTTATCTATAATGTTAGTATAAAAACTCTCCCAATTACAAGGCTCGAAACAAATACTCCCTCCGCCCCATTCATTTGTCTACCTTTTATATTCTTTATGAGGGATATGAAATGATCGGGGAGGACGGAGTAATATACTTGAAATGAAAAGAAAGACATACTGTATGACACTATGAGTCTATGACTGATAAAAAATCAGTCATTAAACAAATTCACTAATATAGTCTGATTACAAATTTTTGATGATAAGAAACCGACTTTCTTTACTCTCTGTAAATAATTCGTAAACTCCGCCATACTACGGAGACAATCATTCTGGTATTCTAAGCTGATACTCATTTTCATAGTGCTAGACTGCTAGCCACCATTTATAGTATTTTACTGACTCCGTCCCAATCGTTTGTTTTTGTTAATTCACTGTCAGCGATCGAAGGAAAACAAATGATTGAGACGGAGCAGAAATCGGTCTCGATTTGCCATACTTCGATACACACTCTCGAAACCCGATTTCATTACTCTTAATAAATAATTTGTAAATTCTTCCATAGCATTGATATGGTTATTCTTGTATTCTTAGCTCATGCTCATTTATACAGATTACTCATCATCTTACCGACTTCGTCCCAATCATTTGTTTTTTTTTTCCAAAAAAAATCATTGCAAAGGTAAACAAATGATCGAGACGGAAAGAAAACACTTTCAATCCCACAAACTGTAATACAAATACAAATACAAAGTACAAACAACAGAATGAATTTCTGAAGCCAATTACCCATTAATCTTATAACCATAAGATAATCATTCAATCAAAAAAAAGGAGATCAAACTAAATTAGCTATGAACGGTAAATGGTAAAAAAGTGTGGTAAATTAAACGAGAAAGGAGATGAGAGAGGAATTACCCCATGATGAATTTGAAAAAAAGTGTATGAAACTGCGGCTGCTGAGGTTGCGGAGAGCTCTGTACAATGGAAGGAGTGAGGCGCAGCGATTAAAACATTCAAGGAGAAAGAAGGTGATTGATTATATAGTAGGGTTTTTCAATTGGGGTCTCATTTTGAAGCTTTAGGGCTTTGTCATTTGGGTCTTAAACATGTGGGTCGAATTTTTAATTTATTTCTGGGCCTGTTTATTGGTTTTGTTAGATTATAACTTGGAACGGAACGGTCCGCGGAGCCCGAACTTCTTTTCGCACAATTACGGAGCCGAACCTGATAAAATCAACTCGATTTGAAAAGGCTAACTTGAGATTCGAATAAACCCGGACTATAATAACCATGAGTTGAAACATAAATTGATCCACCCCGCCCTAAATATTACTAGAGCTTTGTTGGCTCGTACCTTTTCCCGACTCAAAATGACCAGGGTTCACCTGACAAAACAGAAATCTAATTAATCCAAAAAATATGGACTAGCTGAAATTTCTGTTGATGTTATTTACGTTAAAATAAAGAATCAGACATCAAAATGAAACTATACATAGGTAATAATCCAATACATTTACTCCATATGTATTCCCTCGATAAAAGTGTACTTAATGATAAATACAAGTTACAAAAAACTAATGTATGCTTTGAGTTATGCTAAGTTTAGCCCGACGGTAGGTGATGTTCCTTGCTTTGGAAGTGACTGGAAAAAACTAAAAAGTAGCAAACCTAACCCCAGGGATTATAAGGAAAGCCCCTCCGAGGTCTAAGTCAGACTTTTACACTCATTTGAAGCCGGCAAATAATAACGTGAAGAGAGTCCTTTAGCCGACTATAGTAGGTTGAGCAATTACTTAGAAAGTTGGATACTTCGTATTAGATACATTGTGAGGGGTTTATAGGGAGCAATTGCAAGGATCGAGGTTGTCTGTTGTCCACGTGGAGGTATCTTGTGGTCTCGTTCGTACTGTTAGCCTGACATGGGTGAATTTCCAATGTCCATCGTGGCTGAACTTCATGTCCTCCGCTCATAGGTTTGAGCCTCAGGTGCTCTCGACTCCAAGCGTGCCATAAACATTTGGACACCTTGTCTTTGAGCTCTTGGGCCTTAGGAACTCCAAGCGCTCTACACCTTGATTTAGCCCAATAATTTAGGATTAATTGACGTGGCCCGTCACTTATTATTTATTTATTCATACTCATAAACCGTTCAATTGTTGCCGAAATCGTGAAATGGGACGGTAAACTTGGTATTTCCATTTCATTTGAGTTGGATTGATCTCAAACAAACTAGAGACTAATTCATGTCACGCCCTCTCGGCGGAACAAAACATGGTCACATGAGTCGCATTGACCGATTAAATTAAAAATAGCCGTACATAATAAAGGGAGTACATGAACATGACTGACTACATGGGGAAGGGGAAGTGACAGAGTTTAGTATGCAAGTTAAAACAGTAAAACAGACAGAAGAAGCTACCGCATTTTCATTTTCATTTGCATTTTCCCCCGCCATTTCTCTCTTCTCTATCTCCTCTCTTTCAAATCCCCTCTTTTTTAATTTCTAGGGTTTATCCTTCTATCTCAATCATCAAATATTTATATTCCATCATTCTGCATTTCTTTCTTCCTGGTATTGGTATGCTCCTCTCTCTTTAAACTCTACTTTTTTGTATTTTACTTTTAATTCATGTTCCAATAAAGCTGTTTTACATTTACATTTACGGTGTAAAACAACCTTATTACTTGATTTACATCTTATTTCACGATAACAATTTTATTCTCGGGTTATCACATTTTATATTTCACTATGTATTTGCGATTTCTATTTTATTCTTTATCGCCTAGCCCATTTCACTCACACATGAGATTAATTGAGTGAAATATACGGAGGTGTAATACGTACCCTAAATTGGTATCCCCAAGTTATACATAGGATTGACATCCATGACATTTTATCCATAAGTTAGTCAAATGAAGATAATATAAATACGACCTCTTTGAGGTATAGAACCATACATTTGTTGTTGAAAACATCTTTTTACAAGACTCTGATTATTGAGAGATCGTCTTCCCCACGACTTTGTGTATATGGAAATACTACTTTGTGGGGGCTCTTTCCCATGTATTTAATTTAACGGTGATTATAGGAATGGAAATCATGAAATACATGTTTGCTAATTGCTAGCTCCAACTGAACCGTTTCTTCTCCCTGAAAGTAATAACTGCTGTGTGCCTCTGTACCGTTTCTTCTCAACTTCATTCATTCTTTTCTTTTTTCCGTTACATTTCCCTCCACCTTCATTAGTTCATTCACATGCATTTTGTTCATTAATCATCCTTTTAATTCAAAAATAATAATTCCGTCTCAATCATTTGTTTACTTATTTATATTCTTTTTTAGGGGTATTTTAATCGAAGGTAGACAAATGAACGGGACGGAGGAAGTACCGAGTATTTGATTTGATTTGGTTAACTTTCTTTAAAGTATGTATGTATATTTAGCATTTGGCTTGGGAACCTTAAAAAGATAAAAGTAAGATTAACAAAAACATAACGTAGTTTAGAAGAGATTCTTACTAGTAATCCGTACAAAAGTATACATCACAAATATAATTTTGTTGGGTTAGGAATATTATGCAGCTTGTTTATTGCTTGTTATCTTTACTTCCTATTTACTTATGGCTTTAAATCTTTAATTACGTATTCTTCCTTTTAATTAGTCTTGTTTATAACCGTTCTAAGTTACAACGAAGGAGCCCTTTTGTTGTTTTAGTATATTTTGAGTGAAGAAACAATTCTAAGACTGGAGTAAAAAAGAGGAAAAGGTAAAAAAAAGAAACATAAAGAATGAGGTGTAAAAAAGTTGGTATTTGCTGTCTTTGTTTGTGTTATCTTTATTTGTTTTAATGAGATAGTGAAATGTTATTGCTTTGTTTAAAATGTTTCTTATGTGGGAGAGGTTGGTGCAAGTGGTGGTTGTTTCAATGGAGTTTCCTTGAAGGGATTGTATTGTTAGCTTTGGAGGATATGTATTGTTGTTGTCGAAAATTAGTCATCATTATATGTTATTAGTAGTTGTAAACTCTTTTCATTTCTTCTTTCAACTTGTATTGTATTACAGACTTCGACTGTACGCGTCAGGACTACTCGGAAGATACTTGAAAAGAATTGACGATTGATTGTTCGTGCTGTACTCAATGCAGACTCCCAAAGCTAGGTAATATGACGCTGTTTGTTAGCTGTTTTACATGTTCTGTAAACTGTAATCTGTTTTGTTTTGTTTTACCTGTGTATGGCAGCTTCCGCTTTTCCATCCCCGATAGTTTGGCAAGTGAAGTAGATAAGCATGTGATGTACTTCATTGCCTTTTGTAGTTTTGTTGCATAATGCGTATATGTTGTCTTAGTACCACTCTTAGGGTGGTCACAAGATGCCTGGTCTAATTTACAATAAGAAAACTATCTGTTTGAGACTTTGAGTAACTGAAATTGAAAGGCACTCTGTGCCTGATGGGAAATAAGCACGTCATCATACACCCTAACCAATGAGAAAACTGCAATTGACGACAAGGAGCATACACTAACGTGATAGATTGGGTGCACCTAATTTTTTTTCGTGTCTGAAGGTGCTCTTAATATAGAAACCAAAATCATTTGTGCTGTTTTGATTGCTAATTACTAGAGATTATTCAATAAGCTGGTTTTTAGCGATTCATGTAATAACTGAAATTGTAGAGCGAGTCATCAGTCTATTAATTCCTAGAACCTCATCGCAAATGGTTGTTTGCTGAGATTTGCTTCTTGGATATGAACTTATTTCTGTTCATAATTGGATGTTCTGAAATTATTCGGGCCTGCTTAGTTGCGTCGTGTTACTGTTTTGATGTGCATACTAATGTCAGTAAAATAGCTTTAATATTCTGGTTTATTATTTTTCGTCGAGGCATGCTTTTACTGTCTCCATATGAACTATGAAGTGAATATCCACTGTCACAAGGTTACAATCAAAACATCAATCATTCATACTGAGTTTACGGCTATTGTTGGTGATGTACTGTCCATTTCGATTTTCGAGTTTATGTACAGAGTTTGAAACTAAGAATGTACTCTTCTATTTCTGTAACATCTTCCAATTTTCCTTTTCGGACTCTCTCTTTGATATCTCCAATTCTCTATCATGTAAATGACCCACTTATTTTGTGTTCGTTCACTTCGTTGTTCATTAATCATGTGCCATAGTTGGACATATAAGAAATCAATGAAATGTAGGGGAAAAAAATTGCGCCGTCTTCAAGCCAGCTACAAACTGTTTGACTCGTAACTTGGCTCAGACTATGCTAATTATCATTTTCTGAACAGTAGGAATGGATCAGTGGACGTGCCTCAGCGGATGTCTCCTACCTCACAAACATCCCAGAAGTCATCTCCCTCTACAAATAAAACTTCTCGACAGGTCAAGGTTGCAAGAGTTGATTCTAGCTCAGTGGCTACTCCAAATGCATCAAACAGAACATCTAAAAATAGAAGTCCTAAACTCCTGGATCGTGGATCTCCACGAAGTCCTATGACCGAGGTATTCCATTCAATTCACAGTTAGTATTGACTTCCGAAGGCTGGATATGATACTTATTGGCCGAAGTCTACTGCATTTCTTAGTTGACTGTTACACTTATTGGCGGAAGTCTACTGCATTTCTTAGTTGATTGTTATGAACTAAGTAACTAACATAAAATAAAATTTCTACGCCTGACTGCTACATTTTCTGTTTGTTGTGTTCTAACATTAGAGAATTCTGTCGATTTTTGAGGAACTACTGTTTCACTGATTTGGTTTTTCTCTATACGAATACAGAAAAAACATGTTTCCAAGTTGTCTGATCTTGAATCTCAGCTAGCTGAACTTGAAAATGAGCTGAAGAAAACTAAGGACCAACTGAATTCATCTGAGACAATGAAGCGACACGCTCTTCAAGAGGGGGAAGAAATGAGAAAGCAACTTGGCATCATGTCCGCAAGGCTTAAGGAGTCGCACCAACAGCTTGATGAGTATTCTACTTCTGAAGATACTCGGGTTCAAGAACTCCGGAAGCTTTCTCAAGAACGTGACCGAGTTTGGCAATCAGAGGTTGAGGCGATCCAGAAACAACACTCCATGGATTCAGTTGCCTTAGCCTCTGCTCTCAACGAGATCCAAAAGCTTAAAATGGAAGCCACACATTCCAGGCAGGCAGAAACAGCACAAGCTGAAATTGAAGGTTTGAAGGTCGAGCTTTCTGAAACCGTTTCTGTAGTAGATAATCTGAGACAGCAGCTTAGTGATTGCAAAAGAGCTGAAGTTAATGCACTGCAAGTGGCTCGGGAAACCCAGATGCAATTAGAAGAATCCACGGCAATTGCAAAGTCTCTACGGTCTGAAGGGCTCAAAGCGAAGGCGGCTTATGACAATTTAGCCTCAGAGTTGGTAAAATCGAAAGAAAAAACAAGTTCTCTGGAGAATTTGGTGATGGAACTCGAAGAGAAGCTGCGAACTAGGAGTGTAGAACAGAATGAAGGTGGCGAGAAACAGGAATCTACTGAAATGATGGAGCTTAAAGCTGAACTTGATGCATTAAAACTAGAGGCTAGGCAATTGAAATCGGCTCTAGAATCTTCAGAACTCAGATACCAGGAAGAATACATCCAGAGCACATTGCAAATTAGAAACGCGTTTGCTGAAGTAGACCGAGTAAAAATAGAAACAGGCACAAAAGAGGCTGAATTGGAGGCTGAATTGAAGAAAGCAAGAGCGACTATTGACATGCTAACATCGGAGAGTAATGAGATACATACAAGCAAATCTGAGATACTGAACGAAGATCTCAATAATCTCAAGGTCGTTCTATTGGAGAAGGATATTCAAATTCAAAGTATAATAGAGGACAATGAGCTGCTTAAGGCAGAGATACAGAAGAGAGAGACTGTCACTTCGGCAGAGGCGAGCTTGACGAAGCCCGAGTATGTTACTGAGGAAGCAGAAATGAACAGCAGGAAGTCTGATAGGGTTTCTGAGCAGCTTGATGCTGCGCAGAAAGCTTACACTGAGCTTGAAGCCGAGCTGAAGAAATTGAAGGTCCAATCCGATCAGTGGAGGAAGGCAGCTGAGGCAGCTGCTGCAATGCTCTCCACAGGGAATGCCAAGTTTGTTGATCGCACACTTTCCTTGAATAGTATTGCTGCGAAAATGGAGTCCCCGCTTTCTGATGACGACTCCCCAAAGAAGAAGAATGGAAATGTGTTGAAGAAGTTTGGTGTGTTGTGGAAGAAGGGTCCGAAGTAGGCACGCAGATAAATCCCTTTTTCTTTGCCTAATTGTATTCGCCTATGCCGAGATTACTACTCCCGTTTATGTTTTTTTTGCAAGTTTTGTATAGTTTTATCGAACATAGTTATTTCACGTCTACCATTTCAGCGGACTGTGGATGTGAATCTGGTGCATGTAGCCGTCTACCATTTCAGCAGACCGCGGAAGTGAATCTAGTGCATGTAGCTGTTCTTCTCGTAACAGTTGAATTGGTGCTCTTGTTAATGTGAGATCTTTGGTCTTTGATGATTAAACGTAAGACTTTTCCAGAAATTCCATTATTCAGGAAAATCGACCATTTTCGCGTTGCTAGAAACTGGATTTCAGTAGGCAACCATTCATAGTACAAATTTGTTAATAACGGGTCTAATTCAATCAAACCACCATTCATAACACAGTACAAAGTGGCCTCAGTGTTTCTTTGTTCTCTGCTGGTCTATCCATCGTTTTCTTCTTCATTCGTGTAGAAGCACCCCGTATCTACTCAGATACCCCTTTCAGGACTCGGAATCTATCAAGTCTATAACTGTATCGTAGGAATTTAGTTGATGGTTTTACAAATATAACCGACAGTATAAAACGTAGCTCATATACATTGAGCTCTTTTAAAAGAATGCGGTTTACTTAGAGATCGAACATGCGCTTTACTTGGAGATCAAACATGATGCTCAGTTTGTCCCGGTTTGCCATATGTCAAGTGTTCCATATACGTTCATCGTTGTGCCCTGAACATGACCGTATCAATCCAGTGGTTGTCCCTTTTCTGACAACACATTGGAAGCTGAATTGCTCTGATCATATCTTTAAATTACTTGCAGTCATCACACGAGACCACAATCAAAGAGCTACGTATCAGAAAAACTCGTACCAATGAGACCGTGATTCAGCATAGAATTTGATTCAACACACAAGTAAAAACTAACGATTGAAGCATTTGAAAGAACCAAACCCACAAAGAAACGGAGGATTCAAGTTTAGCTTTACAGTAGTCTTGACAGTACATTGCGATACTTCTGGATGCTTAACAAGTACGAAGTACAATTTACAACACCTGGAATTACATTGTGATACTGATAAACAGGTATCGATTTCAACATCTATGCTACAAGCACGTAAAGCGCATAGATTATGCCAGGGATGTAGCCTAATACCGTCAACAATAGACATATCCAGAACTCGGCCTGCAAATTACACAGACAAAACATTAAATTCTGAGAGCTCACAACACTGTCCCGGGATACGAGGGTGCGATGTACCCCAATGTTCAAGAGGTGTGTAATACTCCATAATATATGACAGAATCGATGGCAAGCCAACATCAAATGATTACTATTCATTATAATAAGGAATAAAAAGTTGCTAGGATCTCTTAAACGGTACGAACGAACGAGCACATTTTAAAAACAAAAAAACACGAGATTCGATGCTAGCTAATCACCACGGCTTAAAATCTTGACACATCACACTAGAAATAATAAAAATGGTAATGTTATACTCCCTCCTACCCATATCTATTGTCCCTTTTGCCCCAATTTCTTACCTATCAAATTGTCCCTTTTGCTTTTCCCCATGAATTTTTTGGATTAAACTACCCCCAACTATACATTACTTTTTATTATTCTATTCAATTTCATAACACCCTCTCTCCTATTATCTTACCACTACCCATTACTTTTTATTATTCTATTCAACCCCATAAATTTTCTACTTTATCCCAAAAGGGACAATAGATATGGGTAGGAGGGAGTATCTAAATATGCTAATGTGTCATTAGAAGTAATGAGACACGAGATGAGACATGTCTGCTCTGGCTAATCACGGACTCTAAAACAAGCATGTAAACTCCTGAGACATGAAACGGGGTACGCACGACGGGTCTAGGTACACAAATCTCCAATGAGCCATACGCAATGGTGAAACATTGGGTACAATGGTACATCACTCGAAATTGTATCCAAACACTCACACCCATGACCCATGACCCATGACCCATGACCCATGACCCATGACCCATTCCCCCTCCCCTTCCCTTCTCTCCCTTTCCCTCCCCTCCTTCCCCTTCCCCTTCCTTTCCCTCCACTTTTGCTATCCAAATTCCAAACACACCCTAAGGGGAAATATCAGGCCATCAAATTAATTTACAAGTTAAAATAACGTCGGATCATTTTCACTGCGGTGATATCAGATCAATTTGATTATGAGTTATGATTTTTTGTTCAAATCGGATTATTTCGGATCAAGTCATTTCGGATTCGGAACTAATCTTATAGTGCGATTTAAATAAACTACTCCCTAGTCTCTATGTCGTATGACAAGTCCCAATCATTTGCCTGTTTTTTATTAAAATAGATTCAATAGAGAATAGAAAAACTTAAACAAATGAATGGGACGGCGGAAGTAGTAGTAGGCTAATCAAAGAAAAAGGATAAAAGAAGGTATACAACTCGGTTTTTCTAGAACGTGTCATAACGACGGCTCGTGTTTAAGACATTGAATTGAAAAGGGAAGTTAGTAAGAACGAAATTACCCCACAGCCATAGCGAAGGAAAACACCAACAGGAGGCAGCAAAATTGCAAGGATTACTTCCACAAATGTCTCTGATCCCATTTTTTTTCTTCTTTCTTCACTAATCAGTACTCTTGGTCTGAGAGGTTTAAGCGTATATTTATCACTTTTAGTGTAACTGTGTGGAAATTAAAATAAATTCAACCACGATTATTACGAAATATGGTTAATTTTGATTTATTTAAGGGGCTTGAACATAATTCAGGGGAAAACGCCACGTAGTAATTTTGCATGCCATGCAACACGCGTCTTTTTATTTACACCCCCACGTATATTATTAACTTGTTTCTGGATGGTCAGCATTTTGGGCCGTCTGTTGTAGTCGGTGGATTTAGGGGGCTAGCAGGAGCGGTTGTCCCACTGGATGGAAATTTCAAAGTTTTTAATTAAAATTTTTAAACTTTTTTCGCGTTTCCTTTACACCATTATCAGTTCGCCTTCATTGAGATTTTTCCTCCCATTAGGATCAATTTCTGGCTCTGGCACTCCCTAAAGCGTTGAGCAACTCGATTACTGAATATGTTTATTCATTTATGAATATTCCTTTTAAGCAACTCTGACGGGGTTTAAATCATATTATCACGATCAATAAAATTTGACGAAATTTTATCATGCGACTTAGTATGTATTTGACGAATTTTGACCCATCATAAGCTTAAGACTTTAGGCTGAATTTTAGTCATTACATTTTTTTTTTAATTAAAACTCTCACGGGGTTTAAATCATATTATCACGATCAATAAAAACAAACATGTCAATGCTTGGAGGAAGTACATTGAAGAGTTAGGAACGATTAACACCTAAGAGGGGGAGGGGGTGAATTAGGTGTACTTAAAAATTTTCTCCTTTACTTGGTTAATTGATAACCCAAGTAAGAGCTAAAGACTTGAGAAACTTAATCGGATTGTAAGTTCCCAAGAGTTACAGCAAGTATATGCCACAGTATAGATGACTGTGGCACAGTACAGAAGGCGAGATTGGCAAAGTAGAAAAGTTACGAAAGAGGTACGTAAAAGTAAATAGACAAACAAAACGATGTTTAAAAAATTGGTTCAACTCCTACTCCGGAGTTTACGTCCAACCGTTATTTTATTGCTTTGTTTAGAAATTTACTCAAACTTAACTAAATCGTTACAACAAAATAACTACGCCAACCACTCGGTTGCAACTCAAACTTAGAGCTACTCCGCTCTAAGAGTTTTGTTCTATCTCCTGGTTTACAGAGTCTCGAATCT
>JAGPOY010000934.1:6245-25965 GCA_018983105.1 Silene uniflora
AATTCATGGACTATACAACCAGTTGTATATGGTTGTACGGTGTAGAATCCGAGCTTTTTGATAAAGAATCCGAGCTTTATGTTAAAGAATATGAGCTTTATTAAAAATTATTGAAGTCATCCATTTACACATTAAAAACATGAACTTTAAATTAGCTCATAAAAAATACATATAAGCTCGGGTTCTTATACTTGGTTGTACAATACTTATGGTACAACCAGATGTATAATCATATTTGCCATTTTAGTGTGACAAATTGACAATGTCTAATAATTTATTTCTGTTAGGGCTGGGCACCAATCCAAAACTAGACCGGATTATAAAAATTTCGGGTCAGAACCGGACCTGAAAAATTCTGGTGCAAGACCGGACCGGAATTAATTTTACATATCCTTTCAAATTCCGGTCCATAAATCCAGACCGATTAGACCGGATTAAGTAGGCCTGTAATGTATTTTTAATCAATATTATTCCGATCCGGACCAGATGTTGCCCACCCCTTTGAGGAAGTATTTAAGTCGATAATTAATTAACAAGTTTAAGTAAGTTTGTTGAATTAATCAGCAAATCCCAATTTCCAAATAAAAGAAGGAGGCCCCATTTCCTGACTTCTTCCGCTCCCAAACGATCCCAAAATACGTGAGGTAAGAAAATCAATTGAATAACACAAAAAACTATGAAGATCGAACAAATCTTTTGATTTCTTCAGGTACTTCATTATTTTTACAATCGATTTTTACTTTAAATTCCAAATTTATAAACATTTGAAGCACTAATCATTGTAATATTTGCTTAATAATGTATATTTGGGGAAGAAAAGAGAGATAATTTACACTATGCAAAACCCTAGAATTTGTGTTTTGTTTGCTTAATTGTCGAGTGCGTTTGGATTTAGGTTTAAAATTCTGGAATTTGATGTGGGTTTGTGAAAATATTTGATTTTGTTTGTTGTATGCGTTGAACTTTTGGGATTTGATTGAGTTTGTGTGTGTATGATTGATTATGTTGAGCTGAATTGAAAGGAGATTCTAGGGTTTGGTGAATTTGGGATTGGAGTAGATCATGAAGTGGGATGTTTGAATTTGAGTGTTTAGGGTTTGATTGATTAGATATCAAATTGAGTATTCTTCAGATAAAAATTGATATCAGTGTGTTATGATGATGGTTTTTAGGTTTTAGCGGCGGGTTTTCGATTGAAATTCCACGTTTTTATGCTTGCTGAGTAGAATTGGGAGTAAAAAGGGAACGCCGAAAGGGTATGTGCAATTGCGAATTTGGGATTAGATCAGTGTTTACGGATGCGGGGTTCAGTTTCTAAAGGTGCATTTGATTGAGGGTTAGGATTTGGTTGATTGGTATTGTGTATATAATTGAAGTTAATCATCTCCGTTCTCGAGTATGAGTGCTGAAATTGAAGAGCAGGTCACGGTGGTGCAGCCGGAGGAGGTTTCAAGCGTCCAAAGTTCAAAGTAATTGGTTTTGCATTTACTTATTGTTGTTGATATCAGTTCATCTTGTGATTGTTTTTGTTTGTGGATTAGGATGGTATGTAACTTGGTTTGCTCCTGCAGGAAGCCATGGAGATCGTATTCGAGAGATTTTCTTTTAGCGTTGAGTGAGCTTGAAGTTTGTAAGAAGCTACCTGATGGTTTTGATGAGTCACTTTTAAGGTAAGACTCATTTTCCGAGCTGTGAAGATTATTGGTTGACAACTGACAATCCCCTTAGTTTGGATTTTTATTTTATTTCTGTGCATTATTAATCCTGGGATCATGGTGGATCAGTGAATTCCGTGATACATCTTACGGTGGCCCTCAAGACCGACCTAGAGCTTTAGGAAGTTCACCTTTACAAGGTTTCAGACGGACTGATTATGGATCATCACCGCCAGCTAGAGGGGACTCAGGTACCTATTCTAGAGGGATCCAAAGGTGGGACAGTCGTTCGAGTGGGAAAAGTGAGGGTGATTCAGATTCAACTCATTCAGGTATGCGGTGTTTTGTTCCAGTGGTTAGTGCTTTTCTTGTTAGTTGCAAATGCCACTTTCCGGTTTTGATACCCGTTGTTTTGTTACCTCTTGCTACTTTTGTTTCTGCAGTACTGTTATCAGTCAGAATGATTTTGTGCATTGACCAATTAGTTATGTGGAGTAAGAGATATAGACATATATATATATACACATCATGAAGTGGGGGTTTTAAATTGTGAAGCCTCAGAAGTCGGAAAAAGATTTTATGTTAAAATCTTAAAATTTTGGGCAGAATACTGGAGTTGGAATAATGTGAATTATATGAATATGATGAATGATATGATTTGCCTGGTGTGGCATGAGGTAGAGGGCATTGAACCGTATGCAATAAGAGGGATACCATGATGTTATTCTTCTAGCCTTTATCTTTCGATACATAGATCAATTTTTCGCTATGACTATATTTGTTTGAATTTAGAGTAAGTTCTAGGATTATGGAATTTAATGAACTTTTATTCAATTAGAGTCCGGAAGGCGTTATGGAAACCAAGGAAGGAGAACCTGGCAGAACCCTGAACATGATGGCCTGCTTGGAAGTGGTTCATTAACTAGACCACCTGGATATGCAGCTGGCAGTGCAGTCCCAAGGTTTCGTCCTACTGAGAACCTTCAGCTTAGCAAGAGCAATGAGCCATATAACCCTCCTCGTCCATATAAGGTAAGGTTTTTGGCCTGTATTCATAGCTTGAATTTTGATTTAATTCGTTTGCGAGTCATTCGGATACAAACTATCATGCTGTTATCACATGGTAACACTGCTTACATCTAACGCTTTAGCCCGCCATTTACGTCAGCCTATGGTACTCAGACTCGGTTTGAAGATTCGGACAGGGGTACATAAACATACCCGGTAGTCGGACTCGGCTATTTTATGAAAAATTGTCAAGTTTTGGGTCTAAAATGAATTGTCAGAGTGTCTTACCAGTGTCCCATGGTACATGAGCCCATTATGAAGTCTCGAAGAACGTAGGTGGTAGCCCTTAGGCATTAGTTTAATGTTGTTGTTGTCGTCATTGTTGGGTGATCTTAATAAGGGTCAACGCCAAAGTTTGTGAGCTCACAAATCACAATGCAAATCTTCTAATTAGTTATCTTCTTTCTCTTGATATAAAACATATGTAATTTGTGATTATTATGCGTACTTCTCCAGGCAGGTCCTTATTCTCGGAGGGAAACTAAGGACTCGTTTAATGATGAGACGTTTGGCTCATCTGATAGTAACGCCGAGGATAGAGTTGAAGAGGAACAGAAGCGAAGAGGTAAATCCAGTTCCGCAGATTTTAGGTTTAGATTGTTCGTAGTTCCACCTTACTTTTTGTCATATATATCAGCGCTAAGATTTTTAGAATTTGATTTATTACCTTTTAATTCAGCTGAATTTGAACTTATGAGGAAGGAGCACCATAAAGCTTTTCAAGAGAATCAGAAATTAAATCCTGGCAAGCCGAAGGATTCTTTTACCGAAATGGTCGAGCTGATGGAAAATACTACTGATAGTAAAATCTCAAATGACTTGAATAAAGTTTCGAAAGAAGTTCCACTTTGTGATGCAAGCAAGCTCTCTGTTTCCTCACAAGCGCCCCCAATCAGACCCCTTGTGCCGCCGGGTTTTGTGAGCAGTGTTGTTGATAAAAGCTCTACATTGAAGTCTAATGTGTCTGCTGGTGCATTCCAGGTAACTACTCCCTTGCCCTTTCCGTTATGTCTGCTTTTTCCATTTCCTAGTTTTGACTATAGGTTATTCTTCTGGTAATGTACTTTAGTAAGATAGCCGTCATGGTGGCTAAAACTACACCCAACAACTAGTAGATCCAAATGGTATGCCTTAACTCTTCTTGAAATCTCTAACTTGGAGAAGTCAGGGTGTCAACTGAGATCATAATAAATAGTATTGTTGATGTTGTCAATGATGCCATTGATAGCTTCCCGCTTACGATAAAATTCACATGAGGAATGATGGTCGTAGGACTCGTAGCCTAGTCTTTCAAATGGTATTGATGTGGTTTCATGTAAGCATAGTGGCATACACTTATGTCCATTCGGTTGACATATAAATGAATCGTAACCATCTCCTATTGGTTAGAAGTGAGGCGTAGAATTTTTAATCTGACATCTTTTACGCTACTTGCCAAAAAGCTGAACTATCTGCGCTTCTTACAATTTGAACTGTAAAGTGGCTGTCAAATAATGCAATTCATGATGCAATTCTATTTATAGGTCGTTCACTGTGAGACTGTACTCCGACCCTTTTGCCCCACCATAGGCGGCTTGGAACACTTGGGTACTGTTGGTGTTGTGTAACGTTAACTATGAGTCTCATATTCCTTATTCCATATTTTGTTTCTCTTTGATTCTAGATTGTATGAAGTGATGCGTATCTTAATCAAGAAATTAATTCCTTCGGCTGTCCCATGCATTTGCATACGCATCATGAAGTCTCTTAGAATTTCCGCCTCACTTTTTTTCCCTGCATCATTCATGTTATCATTTGGTGATTGTAGCGTCTGAATATTTTACTCATGGAATACGTTGTGGGTGCACTAATGATATAATTGATTTATTAAGCCCTATTTTGTGCACTTCTTTTGTAGGTTGAAAACTCTGAAATAGAACATACTCATCAAAATGTGAAAAGCGGGGCTCAAGAAATAGCTTCCAGTGACGGATTTGGTGGGATGAACAGCTCATCTAATCTTAATACAAGAAATGGCTTATCATCAATATTTCCAGACATTGAGCAAACTAGATCTTCGAGTCTTCCTTTTGTAACTGACGTAGTTGAGAATGTTGAAAGCCTGGCGATTAATTCCGAGATCACTGGGCTTAAAATGCTGGGCGAGCCTGTTCGTTCAACGTCCATTTTAGACACGCTGTTTGGCAATAGTTTAACCACTAGCTCTGAGGGTACTTCTAACATTCTACAGGTAAGAGTGCCTATATGGCTCCAGTCAACTCTTTGTTTGGCTAGATAATCTTATATTACTAAATGGCTTAACCTTGATTTTATTATACGAGTAATTTGTGCCTGAGACTGAGTCTAGCGGTACTGAACTTCTTTTCCCTCCTCCCTTGTTTGTTTGTTGAGCGTCTATAGTGCTACTGTGTTCTTGAAGCTATCTCTCTGATACCTATCAAAATGAGTGTTTGAGAGAAAAAATTCAGTGTCTGTCTTTCAAATCACGTCAAGATGTCTGCTTGTTTCCCACTCTTTCTTTGTCTTGTATAGTAGGTCACTGTGTTTTCACTTTCGTATGAGATTTTTTTAGACCACAACTTCTTCTTTAGAATGTGTATTGGACCTGTTGTTGAAGCATGATCATTAGTTTTATGTCTGGCAAACCTATAGTTTATTTCGTTTACCATTGTATAAGCTGAAGGCTCCGTATTTTTTTATATTTGTTTTTCTAATATTTAGGTCCTCTGTGTGACTGTGTTGTGTCGTGTGAATGCCTAAGAAAGAAGAACATGTTCTTTATTCATCTATATTTTAAATTTGAGCTTTAATTCTGTTCATTGACATGTATTTTTAAAACCAAATTTTCTGCAAATTACAACCAGGGTGATGATCCGAAAACAGATGACATTTGGAATCCTGAGAAATTGCAGTCCAAGTTTACTAGTTGGTTCCAGGAAGGTAAGCTTTATCCTAGATCATTAGTGGTTTAGTGAATCTGTGAATGTACTATCATTATTTTCTTTTTTTTTACTGACATTGTTTTCGCTATCACTCTTGCAGATAAGAAACCTCTGGGGACATCATCAACGGAGAAGCCAAGTAGTCTGCTTTCATTAATTATTGGAGGAGAGAATGATAAAAACGTTGGGTTAAATGGTGTGCTTGCAGCATCAGTTTCTCCCCCTGAGATTCAGGTGTGGCAAAAGACGTCCAACGCAGGTTCTTCAACCGGTAATATTAATGGCCCAGTACCAAAAGCTTCTGTGCTCACGTGTGAAGATCTAGAACAGTCAATGCTCTTGGAAATTGGTGGAGACAATTCAAAGACTCATTCTTTTGAGAAAGACGAGGTCAATTTTAAGAAAGAAGGGATTCCTAGTACTCATGTTGAAAATTCAGCTTCGCAGCATCTTCTCTCCTTGCTTCACGGAGGAACGACTTCAAGTAATGCAGTATCAACTCATGATCTGGCTGAAAGACAACCCGATATTAATCAGGAATTGGGTAAATCAAGTTTACCTGAAAGTTCTACAAACAGCTCTGGTGTCCGAGAATTAAGTCATTCAGACAGGACTTTGACACTAGAGACTTTATTCGGGTCCGCCTTCATGACAGAGCTGCACTCTGCTCATAAAAATTCTGTTGGTTCTGGACAAATGGATGTTCCTGATGGTGGGCTTTTCCCTATCAATTCGGGTCAAAATGGAGATGGAGTTGG
This sequence comes from Silene uniflora, assembly GCA_018983105.1. Classification (NCBI taxonomy): domain Eukaryota; kingdom Viridiplantae; phylum Streptophyta; class Magnoliopsida; order Caryophyllales; family Caryophyllaceae; genus Silene; species Silene uniflora. Next base: position 12,669 of record JAGPOY010000934.1, read on the forward strand.
TAGTCATGAAGGAAGTATTTTGGCATCAAATGATACTGGCGAGAATGTGGAATTTTCAAGGCGGCCATATGAAGCTGATGCTAAATTTAGTGGTTTCAACGGGGTTTTTGGAGTAAAGCTTCCAGAGGAAGACACCTTGATTAATCTCGTCGATCCGATAAATGCCGGGAATTCTAGCTGGGCTCCTAATTCGGGTTCAAGTAATGTTGACCTCTGGTCCTTGTCGTCGAATTCTTCGGGTAATGTTATGGAGAAATTAGCTGCTCTTGGTGGTGCTGTGAAAGATGAAAGATCTATAGTAGGTGGGCACGATCCGTTGCTCTCGCACGACCCTTTCAATATGCGAAAGCCTGAAATTCCATACCAAAATCAACATCTCCATACACCTCCGATGAATCACAGCAGATCATGGTTACATCCTTTAGACTCACATCCTCCTCATTTGGATTCTCACATGAAGTTCACACCTCAAGATGCTGTCATTCATCGCGATGCTCCAATGCATCATCAATTTCCCCCCAATATGGACCGCCAAAATTTGCTTCCACATTCAAGTGCCGGTTTTGCCACTTTTGACCATCCCATCCCTCCTCCAGTGTTGCAACAGATGCATATGGCTGGCAATCATCCTCCACCTCATCTGATTAGGGGATTTCCTAATGCAGCACCCATGGCTCCTCATCTAGGTCATACTCCTGCTGGTTTTGTTCAGGAGCATAACCCAATGCATGCTTTTCCATTTGGTCAACGTCAGCCAAATTTTGGAGGTCCTGGAATGATGCCATCAGGTAAAGCTTTCCTTTACATGTTCATCTCTGACGCTTTGTCTATATTGGCTATGTTAATCTGACTGCTGTCAAAGTTTCTGTAATGCATATCTACAAAGTAGGCAGTAAGAGTCTGATTGACATCTTTATCTACTTACATTTGTTGTGTTACTCTGTCACGGTTGCAAGTGTCGGTAACTGATGCACGGCTATATTGTGAAAGCATGTAATGTTATGACTTGTAATAGTATCAAAAGCCGGTCTCTGAGTTGGCAAGTGACATGCACCAAAGTGGAGTATTGAAGTAACACCCTTCAATTTACTCAATAAGCCTCATTTTTTCATGATACTTATCGCATTAAAAATGCGAATTGGAGTAATTAAGTGAAACAGGGTTTAGCTTATTCGATACTCGATAGAACTGTGAAGGTTGGAATGGGTTGATTCAAGGGGGTGCAAAATGTCTTGCTACAATTTGTCCAGTACTTCTTGCACCTATACTGGTGCAGTGTTAGGAAGTGACCTAGTTTCACAAGATGACCTTTTTTTTACAGCTATTGAAAGTTTTAACACATGTGCCACTAAACTTGCGATTCCGGTGCAACTCAAATGATGCTTTTTCGAAAATGAATTAGTTCAATGTCGGGTAAGAGTTAGTAAGAAGGCCAGAGTCACTAACACAAGCTATATTGAAAATTTAGAGCTTCGAGAGGGGATTGGGAATGAATTGATGGTATTATGGCACAACTGAATGGCAATAACGCCCTCGTTCTAGCTCCGACCTACTAATAAAAGTATCCTCGACTTGCAGTAGTCCCATCATTAATGTATCGTGAACATGCTTAATACTTCTTGATTCCCTGATCCCGCATGCATGCTTAATTTATCTTTTTTCTAATTCTAAAACATTACTCAGCTGTCGTTGCTTCGCTGATGTCAGGTCCTGAGCTTGGAGTCGTTAACAATCGCCCAGATGCATTCCAGAGACTCGCTGAGATGGAATCACGGGAACCTCCAATGCCAATCCACCCTTTTGCAGCCGGTAATCCTAACCGAGCTATGTATGGACGTGAGATGGACATGGGGTTTAGGTACACATAGTAGTTTCGTTTCTTGTAATTGTAGATGTATAAACTTAAAGGAAACCAAGTTGATCTTTGAAGGGTGCTTTTTGAAGCGATTTCAACAATGTTAAATTAGATCCTTGCTTCGAACCAGTGGAAGAAACTTTTATATTACCTTCAAACTTTTATATTGTCCCATTAGAATCAGAGGGAGTTATTGATTCTGAATCGCAGCCTATTTTGTTGAGCATGCTGATCAAATTATATTCTGAATCGGTTTGTGTTCAATATGACCTCATGATAATCATATTCTGCCAAAAAAAAGGGGGAGATTTAGTCGAAATTCACCTATGTTTAATTTCCAAGAAAATTGGCTACAAGTTTTTAATTCTTACTATCCAAAACTACTAAATTGCAATTTCACCTTCAATTAAACAAAATTTCACCCAGTTGAGCCAAATTTTGGCATAATTGGCCAAAACTCTATCCAAATTAGCCAAAATTTCGGCCAAATTAAGCAATAATTGTAGTCGAACTAGCCATAACTTTGATCAAATTACTCGAAATTCTAGCAACAAATTTAAGCACATGGGTTTGTTGCAGTTCACCAACAAAAGAAGAGTCTTGGGTTATGTTTGATTGAAGCATTTTGAAACGAAGTTAAAATATACGACATTTTTGTCCCATAAAGTATGTGTGATACGGATTTACAACCGACTACATATCTTTTTACATTGCTTTTTGTGTCTCACTCAGCTACAAGCCTACAAACCGAAATGTCCCATAAAGTATATGTGATACGGATTTACAACCGTATGAATTACTGAAATCCTCGTCCAACATAAGTCCATATCATCACATGAAACGAGTATGCTAATGATCGTTTTTCTTAATGTAGTCGGCATTAGAGGAGGTAAAAAATGACTTTGTTTCGCAGCCTTGCAGGTGCTCAACGATATACTTTATACGGGTGTGGGCTTACGGACTAACATAAATAAAAATTTAATTTCGTAGAAAATTACTCCTATATATGTAATCTATTGACTCCTAATTCCCAATTTAAAAAAAAAAAAGGAATAATAAATTTTGTGAGTCAACTAATTAATACGTGTACAACAATATGGCATTAGATTTCAAATTATAATGTCTTGTATTCCGTACACAATAATCTTGTACATAGTGGTACATGATAACCTAATATATTCTTCATTAAAAAAATTCACCAATTCTCATTGAAGACGGACATTTTTCGTCACAAGCTGAAGACGGGTTAAATGTCGTCATTTTAACGAAAAAATGTGACCAATTTAGTGACAAACTGTTATAGTTTGAAAACTATTCTTGTAACTTTTTATTTAAAAATGGTTACATTTCGTCTTAATTGGATAACATTTAACCCGTTTTCAGCTTTTGACGAAATGTGGCTGTCTTCAGCAAGACTTTTTGAAAAAAAGTATAGGCATACAACCAAATAGTGAAATAACCAATACGTAAATTAAAAATATAAATTATATATCGGTTTTTTTAATGCGTGCCCTTAGGGTACGCATTAATACTTAGTTAGGCATAGGTTAACCATTATCCATGATTAAGATTCTATCATTTACCTTAATTAGTTTTATTTTTCTCTCTCCTGAATATTTTTCCCCCCCACCTAGGGGTGTTAACGAGCCGAGCCGAGCCCGAGTAGCTTGGCCTTGCTCGGCTTGTGCTCGAAAACCAAAACTCGAGCTCGAGCCGATCTCGAGCTTACCCGAGCTTGAAAAAAATGTGCTCGTTATAAAGCTTGCGAGCTTTAACGCGAGCTCGAGCCAAACTCGAGCCCAAATCGAGCCTATATAAAATGGTTTATTTTTTAATTTTCTTCTTCCGGTAATTCCAATAACAAGACTTGTAAAAATGTTTGACAAATCCGAGAGACATATGATATGTGTGATACAAAAATATAATCATGATGAAATATTTTTATAAAATATGAATAATATCTTATGTAATCACACAAGTTCGAGCCGCTCGCGAGCTTTTCGAGCCGAGCCAGCCTTTGCTCGGCTTGACTCGTTAAGCTCTCGAGCCGAGCCCGAGCCCGAGCCGAGATCACACGAGCCGAGCTTTGACCGAGCTTTGACCGAGCCGATCTCGAGTAGCTCGCGAGCTGTCTCGTCTCATTAACACCCCTACCCCCACCAATATTCTCTAATAGTTTTCCCCTCTTGGTCATTTATTTACCTTTTATTTTCATTGTTATGACTTACGAGGGGTAGAGTATTTTAATCAAAAGTAAACAATTGATTAAGAGACGTAGTTGGTAATAATTTAGGAAACCGTGTACAAACGAAGTTTTAGAAAAATATGCAAATTTTATCAAAATAAAATACTACCTCATATTCTATATTTTTTTCCTTATTCGATCCGGTTTTTATTTATTTTGATATATATATAGAGCGCGTAGAGGGAAGGAGAGCTGAGAGACGAGTTCCATTATGACTATTACAGTATACGATTATCCAGATGATCATCCTTACAATGTTGAGTTGCTCGAATTGAATGGTACGTTAGGGCTTTTCAATTCTCTATTTGTTCGGTTTTAATTCCTAACCTTTCTATCCAGTTATTGTATTTTGATTTTGATTTTGATTTCGATTTTGATTTTGATTTTGATTTTGATTTTGATTTTGTAGACAGAGGACCCTTTCCACTGGACCACGAAAATATGCGTATGTCACCTTTTCCATCAAATTTTGTTTAGGGCTTCTTTTGTTGAGTTACTAATATGCGTAAGACTGTTTCTCACTAATATATTTGTAAAACGGATTCAAAAAAAATCATAAAATTGTTTTTAAAAAATCCCGTTTTACAATAAATTTGTGTAAAATCGTCTTACACAAATATTTTTTAAAATTATATTGACCTCCTTATTATATACCATGTAGGTCGTCACGCGCTAGGGTTTTACAACAATTTTAATGATCTTGATGACGACAATGCTTCAAGCTGGATTGCTCGAAAGATGGCTTGTAGAATTTCATCTTATGTTGTTGCTCTTTCTTGCAATAGTTCGAGTAAGTGAGCTCATGTTTAAAACTTATTACGGCAATTTATATTTTTGTTCATGTTTACACTGTTTAGTGTCTTGTGAGACTCGTGACATTGTCACATTCACATGATCAAGAGCTCGTCTATATGTTACCCGTTAAAACATAAGAAACGGTAGTAAGAAACGGTTGGTTTTTAGTTTTAGGTAATGGTGAAAAGCAGATCAACAGCTCAGGGATTGTCGTCGAGTACAAGGGGACTAAGAAGATATTAACCTCGACTTACATACTTGGAGGGCGATCACAACTATGGAATCTATGGGTTTATTTCTATTTTCGCTTTTGTCATTACAAATTTATATGAATTTTATTGTTTTATAAGAAAATCATATTCTTCCTGCATTTCCTCTTCCTATAAAAAAACTCGTTTATATCACAATGTTGTGCTCTTACTAATTAGTTGTTGTGTTGTATGTTTTATTTCAGGTTGATGTTCTTCTTCCCAGTGGAGCGAAAGTACGTGGGAATGTTTCACACGCCGATATATATCACAATGTTGTGCTCATCGATGCAAAGATCGATAGCGTTAGTAGTGTTGCTCTTTCCACAGAGTTTGTCGACATAGGTGCCCAAGTAATGTCGTTAGGCCGACAATCACAATATGGTGTTATGGCTTCTCGTGGTAGAATCAATCTAAGGCAAGATAATCTTAATCTGGACTCAGATGACTTGATGTCATCTACTTGTACCATTTCCGAGGTAGTTTATTTTCCGTCTTAAGATAGAAAGTAAAATTTACATGTGTTTAAATGTATCCAATTATCCCAATTTGTTTGTTTTATTCAATGGTATAAATATTTTTTTTTTTAATCTAGTATTTTGTTTACTTCAGGGCGGTATTGGTGGGCCTCTAATCGATCAATCATCGGGAGTTGTTATTGGTATGAACGTCTATATCAGCAGAAAGTCGACTTCATTCATACCAAGTAGCATATTGTCTCATTGTTTGGAGTGCCTGATGACGAATGGGTAATTTTCTAAATTTTATATAAGAAAATAATTTTTAATAAAATGCGGTGATTTAATTGTATGTTTTGAAAATAAATCTTATAGTGAAGTATTGCGTCCTTGGCTTGGCTTCAAGGCAAGAAGTTTAAACGAAAAGAAACTCGTTGAAATGGATTTTATATACCAAACATTCTCATCAACCAATGGAATTTTTGTGACTGAGGTATGTATTTAATCGGACATTTGTGCCAATTACCCTTATTTTTATTTGTTATTCTTTTTCTTTTCTTCTTAATTTTTAGTTATAGTTTTTCAAAGTAATCACATCCTAATCCTAATTTTGATTAAATTAATGAACCACTTAAAAAGGTTATAAAAGGATCACCAGCCGATCTAGCGGGAATATGGGTCAATGATATCATTACTTCGTGTAATGATAATTTACTGAGTTCACCTGTTGAGGTAATTAAATTATTTTTTCTAAATTTTTTTAGTTTTGAATTACATTTTTATCCAATATGTGATTATATTTATATAACGATGATATGACTTGCATGTATACAGCTCGCCGATTTGCTTCTCAAATTGGGCAAAATGGATCTTAGAGTATCAACTAGCAATTTAGAGAGAAGGCCTAGGATATTACGGTTAGTTAAAATTTGTTTTTTTTTTTTTTGCTACCAACAAATAAATGTTATCATAGTTGCTTTATATTTTTTGTATGATTGTTTTAAAATTAGGTTATTATACAAAGACCAGCAACACGTACAATATTTGCTAAGATTATAAAATTTCGAAACTTCACCTCACCTTACTTTAACAGGTACGCCTTTTAGTTTGTTCGTATTCTACTTTGCTTTTTTTTTTTTTTTTTGGGTTTAATAATAGCGTCTTATTTGATTTAATTTTTATGCTTTTGTGCGTATTTCACAGGTGGCCAGTCGTACCTCTCGATATCTCGGATGATAGGAGCAGCATTGCCCTTTTTTGAAAGCTCGCTTGTGATGAAATGGAAAAGTAAATAGTATTCAAGTTTTTTAGTGCTAAACAGAATTGTATGCAATTTGGAATTATAATAGAATTCCTAGATTATTGAAGTACTGCAAAATTTACTTTTACCAGTGAATGTCATGGAACTTGCATATTCTTGCCTTCTTGGGTACAATGCTGGTCTTCTGATTATTTACCCACGACCATTGATGTTGTCTTTTGGTTATTTCTGCACGGCCGTTTATGTTCGCTTATCCGGGTTATATTGAGAGACCGACTTTGTTGTCGCCTCTTTTGTACCTTTGGTTTCATAATACAAATTTAGTCTTCACCAAAAAAAAATAATAATATAAATTTAGTGAACATAAATACTTATGTAAGGCAGCCTTTTTTACATGCATTTTAGTGTGGTGAAGGCAGAGAACGATTTGTTACATCTCTTTAATCTACTCCATATTTAGTGAACATAAATAGGCAGCCTTAGAGCTGGCCAACAGCCCGGCCCAGCCCGGCCCGCCTCTAGCCTGCCATTCCACAGGCCCGCTTGGCATGCCCCAGACCAGCCCGACCCGCCCTTCCCCCTGGCCTGGCCCGGGTTCCATTATTCCAGCCCAGCCCTCCCTGGCCCGTTTATTTTAGGGAAAAAAATTATATTTTGGTTAGGCCCGCCAACCAGCCCGGGTCAAGAATGTCCCAGCCTGGCCCGGCTGGAGCCCGCCTCTCCCCTGGCATGGCCCGGGTTTGACCAGAAGAACCCGGCCCGTCCCCTGTCCAGCCTAGCCCGGCCCGAGTACAGATCTAGGCAGCCCTCACGTAAATTTTTCTAAAACGGGTTATTTTAATAACCAATTTTCCACTAGAGAAATTGAGTTGTGGAGTGTTACTTGACTTGTAGACTTGACAACAATCAATACAAATTAAGTATAACAAAAGGCATATGTGCTTCTTATATTGTGAAGAAGGTGTGTTAGTACAGTTAATTACTGTATGTCGCAATTTCGATTCACAGGCTCTTCGTAAATATGATAGATATGTGACTTGATGTAATTAGTTACGAACAGATAAACCTTAAGAAAAAGTTAACAACCCTACACATATATATCTGAATAACTCGTTTGTTAGATCTAATATAAGATATACTCCTTCATAGTGGATCGATTGACTGGTACCATGTAAGGACTGATATAGTGGATCGATTCCAGTTATATGTACGAAGCTACGACCTCCAGGCAACCAATGGGGGTGGAATGTAGGTCGAACTGAAAGAAGAAAAGTTTCAGCGATTACATCCACGCAACATTCGCGTTGCAAATGAGATTACATCATATTGATTTTGATACATTCGCCCAACATTCGAGCAACATTCAAGGTCTTTAGTTGCATTCGACCTGGATGTAGCTCGCGTTATTATGTCTTGTTTCATTATTTCTTCATTTCTTCATTTTTTTGTCTGTATCGCTATTTGATCTTGTTATATTCTGTTGAAGATTTGTGTATTTTTCGTGTTATATGTGTGGTTTAATTGGGGTATCATTACCCTTGTTGGAGTGATGGGTTAAGTTAATTGATGAATTTTGTAGGTAGTCTCTTCTGGGATTGAATTGTGTTAGTACATTAGGGTTTATTGAGGACCATGTATTTTCATTTTACTCCCCCGTCTCAGTCATTTGCTTACGTTTGATTAAAATTAGCCTCGCAAATAATATAAAAGGTAAACGAATGATTGGGACGGGGGGAGTATGAATTACTCGTATGTAGTTGAGTATTCAAGTTATGACTATTCTAGATGATGATCATGATGATAAAGTTCATTTTTGGAAAGAAGGATATAGTTGTGCTACGATGTGGACATTGCCTACCAATGCTATCTGGGTTTTGAATTAGTCGTTCTTTCCGCCTTGAGAATGCTATTAATCTGTAAATTAATTAACCATATTTGTCATCCAAAAACAAATCTACATTGTGGTTCGATCATGTCGCGAAAGAGAAGATGAGTGCTTGTCTTTCTCATCGTCCAGTTGAGCAAGCTCCAAGTGGTCGTTCCTACATGCCTACTTTGATGATGATTTTATTGAATCTCTCTAAAGGAGGGTGCTTCTCTATTCTAAGTTTTAGGCATCATCGTAACTAAATCATTGTTGTGCTCAAGACGAGGGCAAGAAAATATGATGTCCCTATCTAGATAAGTACATTAATGAAAGGCTACGGGACAGTCACCTATGTTTTTTCATTTCAACACGGCCTTTACCTCAAATTTGATCAGCGCTGTGGTATTTGGCTATGCCTCGGAATTATTTCTGTATCAGTAATTGAGTGAGGGGTTATCATCAATATTTCAGGACATTGAGCGAAGATCTAGAACAGACAATGGCCTTCGAAATTGGTGAAGATAATTCAAAAACTCGTTCTTTTGAGAAAGAAGAGGCTACTTTTAAAAAAAAAAAAAAAAAAAAAGGCCTTCCTACTCGATGTTGAAAATTCAGCTTCGCAGCATCTTCTTTCCTTGCTGCAGGGAGGAACGACTTCAAGTAATATGCAGTATCAACTCGTGATCTGGCTGAAAGACTACCCAATAATAGTCAGGAACTGGCCGGGTAGATCAAATTTACCCGAAAGTTGTACAAACATGAAACACCTCTGGTGTCTGAGAACTAAGTCATTCAGAGGAGTATTACCCGAAAGTTCTACAAACATGATAATCCCTTCGTCTCTATCATTTGTTTACCTTTGATAAAATACCCCTCACAAAGAATAAAAAAAGGTAAACAAATGAATCTTCTATTACTAAGGAGTATATGTTACATTTTCTCTTTCAGGGAGTATTCTATAGCGACGTAAACTGTCTTACGAGAGACATACGGAATGTAAATGCCCTCATACCCGTCGACATAAGGAAGATATTACTGGACTAACGGGAATTATGAAGAATATGAAGTCATAAGGTCATTTTGACATGTACCAATCTTCCAGTGTTTTCAAAAGCGAAAAGCGTTGAGGAAACCTGATGTACCTTGTTTTCACGTAGAATGGGATCGTCTGAAACAATTTTTTAACGTCCTGGCCCTCCTGTCGAGTACAAGCCACTCCAAAGTCTCTAACTATGGCTCGCAACTGGACATAAAAGATTTATGATATATTGATATCAAGCAAGAAGCGATTCAAATAATCATGTTTCTTACTGAAACCATGAGCACCTACCCTTGCCATCAAACTGACAGTCTAACATAGAGATTAAGATGTATAAAATGCAGCAGACAGACTAAATACCCTATTAACATATAGAACAAAAACATCATTGACGTAACCTAGCTATCTTTATCCTCGAATTCAGCATGATACATGACTCTTAACATACTTAATAACGAAGGTACCGTGACAATAGGTCACGGGTTCGAACCCCATCCCACATATATAATACTGACTTTGGTGCGCACTTGCGCCTCATTTGACATAGGAAAAAAACATTATTATAAGCAATTTTAAATAAGACAAATGATTAGAAACTCGAATACTCGATTATGGATTTTGCCACTTAATGTCTGGGCAATGCTATCGACTTTCTCATTACAGGACAGTTGAATTGTTGAAAGGGGTATATTTTGACTCTTTAGACTTATAACTTTATAATTTTTAATTTTTTAACCAATGTACCTTCTTGCATTGCCATTTTGCTCCTCTTGACTTTTATGCTCCTTTCGCTACCTAATTATAAATCCTGATTTAGTCATGCGACTCTCTCTTACTCAACTAATTCTTTAGTTTGATTAATATATATACTCTCACAAATGAATAAAATTGTAAAGATCTTGTATGTTCAGTCGGAGAAAGTATTTTATTTATATGTAAAAGAAGATTGGAGAAGGGAGGAATGAGAAGTTCGATAGCATTAAAAAACTGTAGACGTTTTAAGGGTCCATGCGAAGGGAGCCATGTCGAAGGCCGAACTACCAACACTTGCTTCCTTATATTAGTTCGACTTTTCAGGTAGTAGCTGAAATTTTCCTATGGTATTCGTATTCAGGTGTGGTATAATGTATACAACTATACAAGTCATTCTTTTACCGCGCCCTGTCCTCATTTGATTTATTTTTCCAGTTATGTACGAAACTACGACCTCCGGAAACAAGGTCAGTTTGGGAATTGAGCATAATCCGCTCAACGCCTATTAATTTAATTCCACGTCAACTTCTAAAAAGCGGTGTGCTAAATAGTGTGCTTGGAGGCGCATGTTTCTCCCCCTGAAATTCAGGTGTGGCAAAAAAGTCCAACGCAGGTTCTTCAATCGGTACTATTAATGGCCCATATCAAAAGCTTCTGTGCTCATGTGCGAAGATCTAAAACAGTCAATGCTCTTCGAAATTGGTGGAGATAATTCAAAAACTCGTTCTTTTGAGAAAGAAGAGGCTACTTTTTAAAAAAAAAGGCCTTCCTGCTACTCGATGTTGAAAATTCAGCTTCGCAGCATCTTCTTTCCTTGCTGCAGGGAGGAACGACTTCAAGTAATATGCAGTATCAACTCGTGATCTGGCTGAAAGACTACCCAGTGATAATCAGGAACTGGCCGGGTCGATCAAATTTACCCGAAAGTTGTACAAACATGAAACACCTCTGGTGTCCGAGAACTAAGTCATTCAGAGGACCTTGACACTAGAGACTTTATTCGGGACTGCTTTCATGACAGAGCTCTCATAAAAATTCTGTTGCTTCTGCACAAATGGATGTTCCTGATGGTAGGCTTTTCTCTATCAAATCTGGTCAAAATGGAGATGGAGTTGGTAGTCATCAAGGAAGCATTCTGGCATCAAATGAAGCTGATGCTAAATTTAGTGGTTTCAACAGAGGTATTGGAGTCAAGCTTCCATAGGAAGACACCTTGATTAATCTCGTTGATCCATTGCTCTCGCACGACCCTTTCAATATGCGAAAGCCTGGAATTCCATACCAAAATCAACATATACACTCGTCTTCTCCACATCTCCATACACCTCCGATGAATCACAGCAGAACATGGTTACATCCTCTAGACTCGCATCCTCCTCATTTGGATCCTCATATGAAGTTCACACCTCAAGATGCTGTAATTCATCGCGATGCTCCAATGCATCATCAATTTCCCACCAATATGGACCGCCGAAATTTGCTTCCACATTCAAGTAGTGCCGCCGAAATTTACCCTCATTTGGGTAGAGGGTAAATTATCGAGTTGGTGTACATAAAGACGATGCGTTTGTATATATTGTATAACTTCATCTGGTGTTAATTACTCCGTACTTCACAGACAAACCTCTTGAGATGCAGTCCCTAAAAGCAGCGCGGCAAATATAAGGTCCTAAATCTTAGATTCTTAGTTGTGGAAAAAACTTTTACAGAGATTATCTTACCTTATTCGAGTTGAGCTTTATCTGGTTAGGGATGAGTTCATCGACAACCACGATGTTACTCTGCAGAAAAGTTAAAGCATAAGTCCTTAATTCCTTATGCAAAACTGCTGTAGATAAGCATTACTGTAAAATCATAATCCCTTCGTCTCTATCATTTGTTTACCTTTGATAAAATACCCCTTACAAAGAATAAAAAAAGGTAAACAAATGAATCTTCTATTACTAAGGAGTATATGTTACATTTTCTCTTTCAGGGAGTATTCTATAGCGACGTAAACTGTCTTACGAGAGACATACGGAATGTAAATGCCCTCATACCACGTCGACATAAGGAAGATATTACTGGACTAACGGGAATTATGAAGAATATGAAGTCATAAGGTCATTTTGACATGTACCAATCTTCCAGTGTTTTCAAAAGCGAAAAGCGTTGAGGAAACCTGATGTACCTTGTTTTCACGTAGAATGGGATCGTCTGAAACAATTTTTTAACGTCCTGGCCCTCCTGTCGAGTGCAAGCCACTCCAAAGTCTCTAACTATGGCTCGCAACTGGACATAAAAGATTTATGATATATTGATATCAAGCAAGAAGCGATTCAAATAATCATGTTTCTTACTTAAACCATGAGCACCTACCCTTGCCATCAAACTGACAGTCTAACATAGAGATTAAGATGTATAAAATGCAGCAGACAGACTAAATACCCTATTAACATATGTTGGACGAATTGCGGTAACACAGCAATTAGAATCGAAAACAAAAAATAAATGCAGAAGGCAGAACCGTAAAATTGTAGTGACGTGGTAGAAACCACTGCCTTGAAAACTATTTCTCCGGTACGACCGTGGTGGCGATCAGCAAGTGCCGGTAGTTCCCCAAGGATAACACTACTGTCTCCACGCAGCTCCGCCCACTCGGAACTGTGAGACTTGGAACGACTTTAAACTTTACCCAGAAATGTTAAGAACGGAATATAGGATGAGAAAAGTTGAGCGAGAAATGTATTGTTAATTGTGTATTCTGAAGTGGTGAGCTATTCTATTTATAGCGAAA
>JAGPOY010000935.1:0-19709 GCA_018983105.1 Silene uniflora
AAGTTCTTCACTTTGATGATTGTCATCTATCTCTAAAGCCGTCTTCTTCTCTTTGATAGATTAACTCCTTAACAACACTGAGTTTGATCTGCCTAAAACAGAATTACTTGAATTATACTATCGCAATTTTTAGTGGTTATTCAACTTGAATTCAATAAAGACCAGCTTTGATTGTCTTGACCTCTCTGGTAATCAAATATTCCGAAGAGATTTGCAATCGTCTAAGCATGCTATGAATATTCTTGGTGATTTATGTGGTTTACAAACTCCACAATTGTTTCGTACAAGGTTTCGGGTTGTTGGAGGTACTTCGATTAATTAACAATCCTACACCGGAAGGACAATAATTAACCTCTGTGAAAAATTACCAACCTGTGTTGGTGCACCACCTATGCTAAGTGTTTTGCAGTAGGACAGTAATAACCTTTAGCGCGAACTTCTGGCATCCCTTGCAGACTGTAAATCGTTGGTTTTTACCATTGTAATTCATTCTGTCGGTTTCAACCTTGCCATAACAAAAGAAGCAGACCTGGATTCTTTTTCTTTCCTTGTCAACAATACTGATTGTGTTCTAAACAAACGTAAATTAGGGACCGACCATGTTATGTCCTTCAAACTACAATTATAAGTAACAAAATGGTGTATGAATGCATACGCCAACCTGTTGTAATGAATCGATAGTCTTTTGTTAACACAAGATGAGCAGGAAACGATTACAAATCGTGTAGATATAGATCAAGTATGTATATTTCTTTGCTGAACTGGGAACATTGATTTATGTACGTCGATATGATGGTGACTTGAATATTCCTCATTGTAGTTGCGTTAATTTTTGAGTTACAATACAACCTCACTGGCCGGTATATATTTATCGTCATGTTCCTGTGAACTTCTTTCCGAACCTGTTGCAAAATCTTTGTTTGCTGCTCATAAAATCACAAACGTTATTGCATGAGATGGAACTAGGTGGTGTTGACCTTAGTATCGCCTCAAACGCCTGGTAATATTCGTATATTGTAATTGTAATATATATAGTACTATTAGTACTTGATAGGATAGTAAACATAGATCGGGAATCATCCAAAAGTAATAATGATATTTGTATATATTGTAATAATATACCGTACTAGCCTCCCTAACATAGACATAAAGTTAAGTCACTATAAGTATCATCTTCCCCGGCCCCAGTGCCATGCCCAAACCTATCCGTCAATATCACCCAATGGTCGCATCCCGACAACCCACTACCCCTTGGATACTTGTAAAGTTAGAGTCGTGCTATGTGCTATAACTCATTAATAATTATGATGGCTCCGACGAAAATAATAAGAGACGATAACGCCGATTCAAGAGGTCGACAACAAACTTAATAGGTCCCTCATTTCAAACTCATTGCGTCTAGACAAAAACGAAGGGTCATTTGAGCTGAGTACTGGTTATGCCTATTTCTCCTAATTACTTCTTGTACGGAGTATTATGCAATTTCACGAGTAAGTCATAAGGTTTCTATTATTTGTCAATTTAGCTCTTCTCAAAACGGTTTAACATCGTATTAATCCAGAAGGTTCAAACTATTAACCACATCAATTCAAATAAGGCAAATATACTTCACACTACTAATCAAGCAAAGATATCAGCATCATATCAATCCCCTCCTACAATCAAGGAAGAATAATTATGTACACATTGTAAAATAGGAAGTTTGCATATTCATATCTTTGTAAATTAAGTAATTACTCTAGGTAGCTTTCACACTATATAGCTATATATATGTACATGCCTTTCATTATCAAATACAATTAACATTTCTATCAAACCAACTCTTATATGGTATCAAAAGGTCATAATCGATCCAACACTCTTCGTCCCAAACGCATCACCTTCAAACGTCAGTCGCTCATCCCACCCACCATGACTATGTCGCCTACCACCAACAATGATACTGTTGTTCCAAACCCCCATGACGCATCCAAACCATTGACGTCTTTAAATCTGAATTATTGTGTCAAATTGAGTCCCCTTAACTACACCGCCTGGCGTTTCCAGTTGATGAACATTTTGTTCGGTTTCACTCTTCTTGGATTCGTCAATGGCACCGAATCATCCCCACCAAAAACTGTCACTGACAAAGAAAACCATGAACAACCAAACCCGGCTTATTTGAGTTGGCTCAAACAAGACGGGTTAATCCTAGGAGCCCTCATGGGCACTCTCACAACCGCCCTTCAACCACTCATAGAAAGGGCCACCACCGCAAAACAAGCATGGGACATCCTTGCACACACTTATGCAAACCCGTCTCGTGCGCACATAATGCAACTTAAAGAACGATTCGAATCAATTGCAAAAACCACCGATCAAACCATCACTGATTACATGAACTCCATAAAAGTTTGTGTCGATCAACTTGCCCTTATGGGCAAGATTCTCGATCCCGAAGATATCATAGCCCAGGTCCTTAAAGGCCTCGACTATGCAACCTACAAACCAGTCATTTCAACCGTTCGGGCTCGCGATACACCTATCACCTTCGAGGCTCTCCATGAAAAGCTCCTACAACAAGAGCTTCTCATGAAGCACGACAACCCCACCAATCATTTTGCTCCATCAGCAAACCCGGCTTATCGACAACCAAACAACCATTGTGGTCATTCACGGCCTTCCCAAACCCCTGCCTACCAACAACCGAATTATCAGCATACCAATTCCAGCAACCCACGACCCTTCAAAGGTCGATGTCAATGGTGTCGAGAGACGGGCCATGTCATTTCTCAATGCCCGATCTTTCGCAAATTATTCCCTACCATAGTGTTCCCTGAACCCAACTACCGTCAAAATCAGGGACAACCCCAGGCCCACGCTGCAACCTATGGCGGTCCCTTGCCGAGTCAGAACTACCTTCTCGATAGCGGCGCATCGCACCACCTCACTAACGATCTGGATACCCTCGCTTTCCATTCACCTTATGACGGCTTCAATGACCTCTTAATCGGTGACGACTCCGCTCTCCCCATTGCTAATACAGATTCCTTCACTGTGCATAATCTTAAATTTAATAATGTTCTTCACGTTCCGAAAATTTCCCGCAATATTATATCAATTTCACAATTATGTTGAGACAATAATGCTTATGTAATTTTCTCACATGATTCATTTTTTGTAAAGGAAATCAGAACGGGGAACACCCTCCTCCAGGGCCGAGCAAACCAGGGGACGTATGAATGGCGTCCACCACCACCTATCGCTCTTGCTGCCGTCAAAACAAAAGGAACCACGTCAAATTCGTGGCACCATAAGTTAGGGCATCCCTCGTATGATGTACTCCAACTTATAAATAAAAATTTTTTATCGTCAAATGTGTCTAATTATTCTTGTCACGCTTGCTGTATCTCCAAGAGCAAGAAACTACCGTTTTCAGTTTCATCGTTTCGAACCAATGCACCTCTCGATCTTCTATTATCAGACCTATGGACTAGCCCCGTCTTGTCCCGAGACCATTATAATATTATATAATTTTTGTCGACCATTTTAGTAAATACACCTGGTTATATCCGCTTAAACGTAAATCCGAAACGACCCAAATATTCACGCAATTCAAGGCCTTAGTCGAAAATTTTTTTAAAACATCAATTCGTCGTTTCTTCTTCGATAACGGCGGAGAATATATTAAATTAAATCAATCCCTCCTAGCGGACGGGATATCACATTATACTACACCACCGCATACGCCGGAACAAAATGGGTACGCCGAACGACGACACCGCCATATTGTAGAAACCGGACTCGCCTTATTAAACCACGCCGGCTTATTACCCACATCTTATTGGCCGTTCGCCCTTAGCACGGCTACCTATCTCATCAACCGACTTCCAACCAAAACCTTACAAGGAGACTCACCATACTATAAACTTCATAAAACCCAACCCGACTACACTAAACTTCATAACTTCGGATGTCTATGTTATCCATGGCTCCGACCCTACACAAAACACAAACTCGAAGATCGCTCCATTGCTTGGATTTTTATAGGATACTCGAATACCCAAAGCGCCTATCACTGTCTCGATCCCAAAATCCATAAAATTTACACGTCGAGGCATGTTAAATTCATTGAAGATACATATCCTTTCCGCTCAATCAACACGCCACCATCATCTCACAATCATAGTGATGATTGGTGCACCCTTCATATCCCGCTTATTCCACAAAACCACGCTCCATTATCTACGACATCATCTCCATCTACCACTGTCCCTTCTCGACAGCCCAAACCCATTACCATCGTTTATTCCAGGCGACCATCCACCACGACTAAACCTACTGACACAATTCCATCGTCCACAACTCCTTCCGCTGCCACTACACCACAACCCTCACCCACTCCCTCTTCGATTCCACAACCCCAGCCACGCGCCAAAACTGTGCCTACCCAGCCCCCAGTCACAAAGGTAATTACGCGCCTTGCAAACAATATTCAAAAACCTAACCCTCGTTATTCCAACAACCTTGCTCACATATCCTCCCACGCTGCTTACCTACCAAATACCACCAAACAAGCGCTCATTCTTCCCCAATGGCGGCAAGCCATGCAAGACGAGTTCAATGCGCTTGACCGTAACAAAACCTGGATACTTGTCCCACGCTCCTCGACCCAAAATGTAATCGGATGCAAATGGGTATTTCGAATTAAATACAATCCCGGTGGCACCCTCAAGCAACATAAGGCAAGACTTGTTGCAAAAGTGTTCCATCAACGATCGGGTATTGACTACAACGAAACCTTTAGTCCCGTTGTAAAACCAACTACTGTTCGTCTAATATTATCCATAGCCGTGACCAAATCATGGTCTCTTAGGCAATTAGATGTCAATAACGCATTTCTCCAAGGACATTTAACCGACAATGTGTTCATGACTCAACCTCCCGGTTTTGTCGACCAATCCAAACCCGATTTTATTTGCAAACTTAATAAAGCAATATATGGCCTCAAACAAGCAGCTCGTGCGTTGTACACCGAATTAAAAACCCATCTCATCACTTGTGGATTCAAACAATCAATTTCGGACTCCTCTTTATTCATTTTACAAACCGCTACTGCATGTATTTACATGCTTGTTTACGTTGACGATATTATCGTCACCGGACCTGACCCTCAACAAATACAAAATTTCATTAATCAACTATCAACCCGTTTTTCACTTAAAGACTTAGGACCTCTATCATATTTTCTCGGAGTTGAAGTCATTCCGAACTCACTAGGATTACACTTAAACCAATCTAAATACATAACTGATATTCTTGAAAAATACAAAATGCTAGAAGCCAAACCTACTGCAACACCAATGGCTGCTGAAACACGCCTACTTCGTGAAGACAACCAGCCTATTCACGATCAAACAAACTATCGTGCAATAGTTGGCAGTCTACAATACCTCTCGCTAACTAGACCTGACATCGCATTCACAGTCAATCGGGTCGCTCAATTCCTTCATCATCCCACCATCACACATTGGACCGCTCTCAAAAGACTTCTTCGCTATCTCCAAGGCACCATTACACACGGCATTCAACTACATCGATCGACGCAACTATGTCTTCATGCCTTCTGTGATGCCGATCATGGTGGTGACAAAGACAATTTCGTCTCAACCTCTGGCTACATAGTTTATCTTGGCAAAAATCCCATCTCTTGGTCCTCCAAGAAACAAAAAGGTGTAGCCTTATCAACCACCGAAGCAGAATTTCGATCTGTAGAAACCGTCACAACCGAACTTCTTTGGCTTCGAAATTTGCTAACCGAACTCAAAATCATCGTCACCAAAACTCCTGCCATTTTTTGTGACAACATATCTGCAACCCTATATGCCAAAAACCCCGTATTTCACTCCCGAATGAAACACATGGCAATCTCTTTTCACTTTGTTCGTGAACACATTCAGCTCGGTACCATTCGCATTCAACATGTCGCAAGTCGATGCACTAACAAAGCCACTGCACAAGAGTCGATTCCAAGAACTACAAAGCAAGATTGGCCTTCTTCCAAGAACGTCCATCTTGAGGGGGCGTATTAACCACATCAATTCAAATAAGGCAAATATACTTCACACTACTAATCAAGCAAAGATATCAGCATCATATCAATCCCCTCCTACAATCAAGGAAGAATAATTATGTACACATTGTAAAATAGGAAGTTTGCATATTCATATCTTTGTAAATTAAGTAATTACTCTAGGTAGCTTTCACATTATATAGCTATATATATGTACATGCCTTTCATTATCAAATACAATTAACATTTCTATCAAACCAACTCTTATACAAACAATCAAACTATTGTCGGATTAGATAAAACTACGCGCAGATGTGCTAGTGATTTTGATCACAAGTTCATTTAAGTGCATTCGGGTTTCTTATGTAAAAACGGTTTGAGCTCGTAATGGATATAATGTGAGTCGGGAATACGGAGTGTATGCTCATATAATCGTATATCGAGTTCATGTATATAATGGATAAGGGACAATCTTTTAAAGTGTTGTCGTAGTATATTATGTTCCCTATCGGGGTTATATACTCGGGGTCAAGTATCTTATACTTAACGAAAATTGAGAAATAAAAAATTGTGAATTAAATAATTTATTACGTCCCCGATCGGGTTGGCATTTCCTGATCGGGGTTGCTTGATTCTCTGTTTTCACGCGTGACTACATAAGATTTTGGCGGTTGGTCTTCTTTCTCATTGGCTAATGTGAAAAGAAACATCCTTCTGTACTTTTGTCAGGGAATGTTGGCATGTGTTTCATACACATTTTCGTACATATATAAACATAATGTGAGAATGCAATGGCTCTCTGACTTTGCAATTTTATTATTTGCAGTTTTCGTATTTGACAAAAACAAGTAAAACAAAAATTCTTATTGTTCTAAGTTCTTTGTTTTTGCCTTAGACAAAGTAAAATCGTCTTATCCTACAGAGATTTCGTGATATCCAAAGGTTATAGGGTCGAAATACTCTAAGGAAAGTGTGATCAACACGATTCGATTGGGTGTAATATACCGTCTTGTATTGTTTTTCCATTTCTGTTTTTAGCCTTATATTAGTAGTGTAATTTGTAATCTTTTATAATACAAAAACTACAGCAAGATGCAAGGCGAGCTTCGGCTAATAGTTTCCAATCAAGCATACGTACTAAAGAGACTAGTGCCACAACGAGGGGGTAAATATTTGAGTGATATTCAAACACTATTTCACCTCTCGCCTGTAACATTTTCGGTCTATCTTTTCACCATAAATTTCTAATGTTCTTTTTACCATTGTAGTACATTATGTCATTGTCAAAATCGTAGACATTCACATGTTCATCAGTAGCCTTCGCTATGTCGTTATTATGTTAAATGTGACTAGTTTAGAAGAAAACGATTCTCCAAGAATAAGTCATACTACATTATTGCTCGACATAGACCCCGTTAGTTTTTTAGTATTCTAGTTCAATGCAGTTCCGTTTAGGTCCTACCTACATATTCATTTTTGTTCTTCAGTTTGGTTCAGTTCAGTTTAGGTCATATAAGCTCAGGTTACAAGTTTTATTCAGTTTACTTTAGAATCAGAAAGTTTCATGTAAAACGACACGGCCTTACAAACATTATTAACGCCATGGCCTATATATATATACACACACACACATAAGCTAGCTTCCTAAACCTCTCACACAGTCCCTCACTAAAGAAAAAATGAGTCCCGAATTTCCGTCCAGATTATATAATCACTTATTACTTTTTCTTCTCTTGTGTGTTTGGCTGACTTACTTTAGTAGTCATGCTAGATCAGGGATTGATGATGACAATAAGGGCGAATGTAGAGAGCGAACGAAAAGCACTGCTTGGGTTCAAACGTGGCATTCTTGTCGACCAATGTGAACTCCTTGATTCTTGGGGAATCACTCAAGATTGCTGCCTGTGGCACGGTATTCAGTGTCATAACCACTCTGGCCATGTCATTGCGCTACGTCTTCCTACGCCCCTACCCAAAGATATATATCAGGACTACTCGGAATCCTGTCTAGAAGGTAAAATAAGTGTATCTATACTTGATTTGAAACAATTAAAATACTTAGACCTCAGTTCTAATCATTTTCCAGGACAAATACCCAAATTTATAGGTTCACTTTCTAATTTAATGCACCTTGACCTTTCCCGTTCTGGATTTACTGGGGTCATTCCTCAGGAGATTGGAAATCTGTCCAAATTAACATATCTTGATCTTAATATTCAATATTCTAATAATATGAGGGTGGAAAGCTTGAGTTGGCTATCACAACTAACGTTGCTGAGGGCGTTGGATTTGGGCGGTATTGATTTGAGTCCAACTACAAACACTTGGCTGTCTATTGTTAACAACCTCCCTCTCTTACATGCCCTTCGCTTTGATGATTGTAATCTATCTCGTCTAAAGTTGCCTTCATCTCTTTCATATATTAATTCTTCGACAACCATCGATAATGTGGAAAAGAAAAGAACGAAATTTTGGTGGATATAATTTAGTGGGATATGTAAAAATCATGGATTTATCCAACAATCTACTAGAAGGACGTATTCCTGAAGAAGTTTCAAGCCTGGTTGGTTTAGTATCAATAAATTTATCAAGAAATCATTTGAGCGGAGTTATACCGTCGAGGATAGGTCAGTTGACCTCTCTGGAATCTCTTGATTTATCACATAATCAGATTTCCGGTGAAATTCCATCGGGTTTGGCTGAAATAAGTTATCTAGAAATGTTGGATTTATCGTACAATAACTTGTCCGGAATGATTCCTGATGGCACCCAACTACAAAGTTTCGACACTTCAGCATACATGGGAAACCCCGGACTTTGTGGAGCGCCACTCCCTAAATGTCATGAAGACGAAGGAGCCATAATTCCACAAAATCTAGACAAAGAGCAGCCGAAAGATAACTTTAAGCTAGGGTTGTACATAAGTGTGGTGCTTGGTTTTTTCGTTGGATTTTGGGGAATTTGTGGTACTTTAGTTGTCAAAGCATCTTGGAGACATGCCTTCTTCCGGTTCTATGATAACATCAAAGACCGGATTTATGTGATGGTTGTTGTGAATATAGCCAGAGTTTGCAGGAGAACTTGAAGCATGCCTCCTCCTCCTCCTCGTAAGTCTTTCTAAATTGATATTCTATTGAACTGATTTTGTATGTAATTTTTTTGTGTGTTAAAATTGATTCTGCAGTTCGCTTATTTTGTTCAGGGGCTGCTGATATTGCTTTCAAGGAATATATTAGGATCTCCTCTTATGATCGATTCGTAGTCGTCTTGTTAAGACGCAAGATGAGCAAATAACCAATAAAAATTTGAAGATTTAGAGGAATATGAAGATTTCTTTTGTTGGGGGACATTAAATTAAGTTTATCGAATGGTGACATGAAGTTCATGTGTTCTGATTTTGGATGCGTTAAATTTGGAGTTGCAATAAAACCTCAATATTATTATATTTGTATCAGTGTTTATATGGCATTGTGTTTTCCGAGTAGTGTCATCGCTCGATTTTCATTTCTCATAACCACAGAACCATAATCGCCAAGCCGTGATAATGGTTACTCCATTATTCGTCGTCCAGATGTTTTGGAAGTATGAAACCTTTTTGCCGATGGTCTTTGATCCGTGAATGTTTTTTCCTGAACTTGTGACAAAACTTCTTGATTCCTGGGGATCGGAATCACTACCAATTTGCAGCAAAATTACATAATCACCTTCTCCTATTCGGCTATTCTTATGTGTTGAGAGTGATATGGAGAGACGACCTGCTTGAAAAAGTCGAATTCGTTCCTTAATAACGTGTGTCGGTGCATGGAGAAGTCGTGTCCTAAGCCTTTTACTAATTGATTTAACCCTTACTCTTGTTGCTTCTTATCATTCGAGTATTATTGCATTATTGTTATGCACTTAGTTTAAATCACTAGTTAAATAACGAGTCAAAAATATAACTTCACACTATAATACTTCCTCCGTCTCACTCTTTTTTTTTGTAATGAACATTATAATCAATAGTAAACAAATGTCTGGGATAAAGGGAGTAATTATATTGTAGTATACATATGGGGTTCATTTACCTCCTCGTCGACAATAACAATAATCGAGTTATTAACAAATGTTAAAAGTGTTTATTGTAAGAACATATGTGACTCGTCTCCTATATCGAAAGCTCGAGACTATTGCTGAAAATTAATACGGAGTAATTAGTTTACACAATACTTTATCAAAACTGTCTCAACCTAGTGGTTAAGATAAAGGTATAGTGTACAGATGACAATAGGTTACTGAAGGAATGTAATCCGTGATTTGCATTCATAGAATAAGGTTACAATATATACAAGAGTAGGGAAGATATTCTAGCCTACTATTTAGGAAATATACACCTAATAGACAACTAACAATATGCTAAAGATATGCATAAGGATGGAAGTAAATCATAACAATTATTTATAGAATATTGGACATATTCTAACACACCCCCGCAGTCGAAACGGGAGGAGGATGAACATTGAGACTGTCCCGAAAATCAGTGAATAGGATGGACGGAAGGCCTTTAGTAAATATGTCAGCTATCTGAGAGCGAGATGGAACGTGATGAACTCGTACGTCTCCTCTGGAAACTTTTTCCCGTACGAAATGGATATCGATTTCAATATGCTTGGTACGTTGATGCTGCACGGGATTGCTTGCTAGGTAGATAGCGCTGACATTGTCACAATAAACAAATGTTGCCTTGCCGAGTGGGTGATGGAGTTCCAGCAATAAGTTGCGTAGCCAACAGGACTCGGAAACAACATTGGCGACGCCCCGATATTCGGCCTCGGCACTTGAGCGCGAAATCGTTGGTTGTCGTTTCGAAGCCCATGATATTAGATTATCACCTAAGAAAACACAATATCCACTAGTAGACCTCCGAGTATCCGGACACCCAGCCCAATCTGCATCGGTATAGGAGGTGAGACTCGTGGGAGGGGAAGCATTAAGCCACAAACCGTGACTAAGAGTTCCTTGGAGATAGCGTAAAATACGTTTCAGAGAGGTCATGTGAATTTCCATAGGATTGTGCATGAAAAGACAAACTTGTTGTACGGCATATGAAATATCGGGACGAGTAAATGTCAGATATTGTAACGCACCTGCCAAGCTCCGATATAAAGTAGAATCAACACACGGAGTTGTGGTGGCTGCCGAGCTTAGTTTCGGTTTTGCTTCAACAGGAGTAGAAGCGGGTTTACACGAAATCATACCTGCACGATCAATGATCTCAGCTGCATACTTTTGTTGAGATAGAAACAAACCCTTGGAATGTCGAGTTGCACTAATCCCAAGGAAGTAATGAAGGCTGCCGAGGTCTTTCATAGCAAATTCATTCCCGAGCTGAGCCATGAGAGATGTGCGGAGTGTGTCATTCGAACAAACGAGTAGTATGTCGTCGACATATAGTAACAAAAACGCAGTAGCACCCTGATTGTTTCGGTAAATAAACAATGAATGGTCACATTGACTATGTTTGAAACCGAGAGTTTTGACAAAATCGGCAAATCGAGTGTACCATGCCCGCGGTGCTTGCTTGAGGCCATATAAAGACTTCCGAAGTAGACACACATGATCAGGAAACTGAGTATTACGATAACCGAGTGGTTGATACATGTAGACAGTTTTATTGAGATTGCCGTGAAGGAAAGCATTTTTGACGTCAAGTTGCCGAATTTCCCAACCATGAGAAAGAGCCAAAGAGAGCACCGTACGAATAGTAGCCGGCTTTACAACCGGACTAAAAGTGTCCCCGCAATCAATACCAACCTGTTGTGTTTTTCCATCACCTACAAGACGGGCTTTGTGCCTCTCAAAAGAACCATCAGAGTTAAATTTGTGCCGAAAAATCCACATAGACCGAATAACGTTCACATTAGTCGGACGCGGGACTAGCTCCCAAGTCTTATTACTAATTAGAGCATTATATTCATCATCCATTGCCATTTTCCAATTGTGGTCTTTAAGGGCCGAAACTGGGTTACGAGGTAGAGGGGAGATAACAACTTCGGTGTTAAGATCAAAAATAGTTTTTGGTTTGTAAATCCCATGGTCAGCTCGTGTAACAGGTTTCAAACCCAATGTAGGTCCACGGTTGGAGGGTAATGGTGAGTTGTGTGGGTTAGCGGCAGTATTAGTGGCTGAGTGGTTGTTGGGAGAGATAGTGCGCAGTGGTGTAGGGGTGACGACAGGTGAGTGTGGGGAAGACAGCGGGTGAGTAGCTGGTTGTCTCAAAGGAGAGGTACGGTCAGGAGTTCGTGAGGCAGGGGAAGCAGGGGCAGGAGTAGCAGGGGTATACGGGTTGTCACTTGGTAGATGGTGGGTAATATGTGGATTGACGACATCGTTAAACAAATCATAAGAATGAGAGTCGGGAGTGTGCACTTTAGCGAACGGGAATTGTGTTTCGTCCAAGATAACATGGCGACTTAGAATGATTTTATTTTGGTTCATGTCAAAACATTTATACCCACGATGATTGCCCGGATACCCGAGAAAGACACACGGAGTCGACCGCGGCTGAAGCTTATTAATTGTGGAGGAGGGAATTAACGGGTAACACAGACAACCGAAGACACGTAAATGGGTGTAAGACGGTTGTTTATGATACAGTAATTTCAAAGGTGACTCTAAGCCTATTATTTGCTAGGAAGAATATTGAGAAGGTATGTAGCCATTGCAAGAGCATGATGCCAAAAAGATAAAGGTAGCGAGGCATGGTGGAGTAAGGTCCGAACGATATTATTAATAGAGCGAATTTTTCTTTCGGCTTTTCCATTTTGGGGTGATGTATGCGGGCAGGATAGTCTGAAGACCGACCCGTGTTGCGCACAAGATTTCCAGAATGGACCGTTGTCAAATTCTTTTCCGTTGTCACATTGTATGGTTTTAATTTCTCTATCAAACTGAGTTTTAATATTGGTGCGAAAATTAGCAAAAATATCAAAAACATCGGATTTCTTAGCTAAGGGAAATGTCCACAAAAAATTGGAATAATCATCTAAGAGCAATAAATAATATCGATGGCCAGTAGAACTAGGGACCGGAGATGACCATAAATCGCAATGAATTATATCGAATGGCAAAAAAGTTCTTGTATTTGATGGCAAAAAAGGCTTCTTAATATGTTTTCCTACGACACAAGATTGACACACTGCTTTACTAGAAGAGGAAATACAATGTATCAAATTATTAGACTTGAGAGCATGAAAGGCAGGAACACCGGGGTGACCTAATCGATCGTGCCATAACTTGGACTCGACAGCAGCAAAAACAGACTGAGGCAAATTGGAACACTGGAGGGCGACAGTACTGGAATAAGGGTAAAGTGCACCGCGACTCTCACATCTCATCATTGGTCTCCCCGTCAGGTAATCCTTCACATAAAAACCATAAGGGTCAAACTCGACAGAAACGTTGTTATCAGTGGTAAATTTTCTAACTGAGATTAAGTTTTTGACGATTTTGGGTGCGTGGAGAACATTTTTTAAGACGAGGGCAGGTTTCGAATTCGGTAAGGTGGTATGTCCGACACCTTCAATTGGAATGGAATTTCCATTTCCGACAATAATGGAATCTGAAATGCTCGAATTAAAATAAGATGAGAGCTTACCTGCGGTAGATGTCATGTGAGACGTTGCTCCGGTGTCCATAAACCACCGAGGGTCAGGTGGTTGTATCCCGAGAGTATACATGGCCTGCTCGATGTCAGTTTGAGTCGGAGGAGACTCGGCTGTATAAGCCTGCTGTTTTGGGGCAGTTGGAGGACGCATAGGACGAGTCCATGGCGTGGTGGGGTAGGGGCACGGAGGAGGAGGGTATCCCCACGGTGAGGATCCCCATGGCCAGCCACCGTAACTACCACCATATGGAGCCATAGGAGTCCATGGAGTCGCTGAACCAGGTTGAGTAGCAGTAGGTGTTCCTGTGGATTTTTGTCCCTGGTTACCTCCTTTGCCTTTCCCTTTCTTTTTACCATTGTTCTTTCCCCCTCTAGCCTGCTGATTGGAAGGAGGACGCCCGAGAATCGATGCCCCTTCACTGTCGTCTTTTTGTGCATACATGGCAGTACTATTAGTCGAGGTTTCCTTGGCTATTCCGGCTTCTTCCAAAGTAAGCATAGACCGTGCTTGGTGATATGGAGGAAGAGGATTAGCCTGGCGAATAATAGTACCGACCCCCTTGTAGGCTGAAGATAATCCGGAAACCATTTGTAATACCAGACGAGTATCGGTGACCGGAGATCCAACGTTTTTCAGTTGATCGGCTAAATTCTTGAGGCGTTGACAATAGGCAGAAACGGAAGGAAAATCTTCCATCGAGACATGAGAAAATTCCTGTTCCAGGGTAACGGCCCGAGAATGCTTGTTGTCATGGAATATATCGCTGATGCGATTCCAGCAAGCCATGGCGGTGCTGTCTTCCTCGACTACGGTTTCTAGGAGATCGTTGGATATAGTCGCATATATCCACTGGAGGACAGTGGCGTCCAATGTTTCCCACAACTCTTTGTCCTCTGTTTGAGAGGAGGCAGAAGCTTTCCCTTTGGTTTCGATTATGTGATGCAACACGCGGTTAGACTTAGCGTGGTTCATAAAAAGGGTTTTCCATAATCGATATTGGTCGTTTTCAAGACCAAGGGTAATGGTGACATGGTTGCGAATATTTGGTACGGCTAGAGCAGGGTGAAATGAAGAAGATTTCGCCCCATCGGAATTTTTAGTCATGATGGAATAATGATTGACGTGAGGTCAGAGATGGTGAGCGGAAGCGACGGAGTTGGATCGTTTAGTTTTTAGAAAAACAAAGCTGATACCATGAAGGAATGTAATCCGTGATTTGCATTCATAGAATAAGGTTACAATATATACAAGAGTAGAGAAGATATTCTAGCCTACTATTTAGGAAATATACACCTAATAGACAACTAACAATATGCTAAAGATATGCATAAGGATGGAAGTAAATCATAACAATTATTTACAGAATATTTGACATATTCTAACAGTTACATGCTCGAATCACCACCCCGATTATGTATTGCCCTTTTACCTCAATTGACAAAAAATCATTCACATAGTACTTTCATATAGGAGTATGTAGTTCGAACGAACAATAATCAAATAAAACGATGTATTAATATGAGTGGATTTGAGTTTCAAATAGAGTAATAAAAATACTAATTCCAGTCGCATCGACGACAGTTACTCACCGCCGACGAGGCCGTTTTACTAATTCCCTATCTGCTTCATTATCCGGACTTGTTCTTCGAATTGTTAGGAGTTCGGAGAAGAATTGAAGTCGATGCTACTTGATGAGATCAAACTGATGTGTGGGTAGTGATATGAAGGGAAGACCTGCTTGAAAAAGTCGAACTCCTTGATTCTTGGGGTACGGAGTCACTACAAATTGCTGCTTGTGGCGCGGTATTCAGTGCAGGCACCACTCTACGAGTTCAGTTCAGCCACCTCAGTGTAGTCTCCCGTTCCTAGGAGTTCTTCGATTGGATTATCAGCTTGATCAGCCTTAAACAGAATAACTTGAATGATATATGTCTTGATCATTTGCAATCGTCTCAGCGTGCTAAGAAATTTCTCGGTACTACATGTAGTTTGCAAACTCTACACTTGTTTCATTGTCTGACAGCCAATCTAGGAAGTAGTCCAATCCTTATAATTAGTTGGGGTTAGTTAGAGGGTTTACTATGCTTATGTTGTGCGTGGGTTCGATAAATTCCTTGACCGAATCTCTGTTGTAAACTATCTGTAGTCACTTTGTTAATTCAAGACGTCAAGACGAGCAGAAAACAATTAAAATCTTGTAGATTTGTTGAGTATGTAGATTTCCTTAGGAATCAAAATTCCCTATTATGAATAATCATAGCTCATAAACAAAACATCAGAAGTATTTGGCCCTTCAATTTCGTACAAAAAGAAGAATAATTGAGTTTTTACGGAGAATACAGATCAGAAAGACAATCACAAATGCAAAAACAAGGGCCACAGATCCACATGAGACGAATTGGTGAGACATAATTACACAAATTAATCACAAATGCATTATCGAAGAAATAATACGATTGTAATATACTGGTTTGGGCTGTTCGTGAGTTGTAGCGAAGTATTGGTGCGGTGTTAAACAATTAAACCTCTTATCTAGAGAAGATTAATGACAAAATAGATTGCAGAGGAGCTAAGCTTCAACTTGCCAGAATATTTTCCAAACTCCCATACATGGTTATGACTAATGAGTAATGAGTAATGACAAAATATTTGTGCGTGGCAGCTCGATCGGAGCCAGTATTTTGCGTGTTCTTCCAATACTGATTCACCTCTCGGTAATAATTTTGGTCTTTGTTTTCGCCTTAAACTTGAAATTCTGTTTTAAGCATACGGAATACATTGTAGTTCATCGTGCCAGTTTCAACGACAACGTTGAACGTGTTATTAACAAACGAATTGAGGGGCCAACTATTTATTTTTTGGTGAAATGTTAATCTCATTAAAATAAACTAATGAAGTACATACACCAATTTTACACATTATGCCAATCTATGCCATGAATATGCTAACCATTACATCAATAGACCTATTTGCCTACACCATTCTCTTGTTCCTGCCTTCATTTGCACTTCAACCTTATACCTCATCCTTGCTCTGATCTGTTCTTTTACTGAGCTGAAGATCACTTCTGGACGAGCAACCACTTGCTCAAACTTACATCGATTCCTTGCCATCCAAATATTATAAACAAGAGCCACAATTGCAGCATATACTATCAGCCTCTCATTAGAGAGGGATGTTTCAGTTTACTGCACCAATCCAAAGCATTCTGAGCAGGAATACTGATCCCCATCCACTGATTCACAAGAGCCAAACATCTTCTACTGTAGAGACATCCAAAAAACAGATGTTCAGTAGTTTCTGTATCTAGTCCACATAATTCACACCCATCATCCAACTGCATTCCATATCTCACCATTCTATCCTTTGTTTTTTCAAAGCATATAGCCATGCTATAAAAGCATGCTTAGGCACATTGACACCATTCCAAATCACCCCATGCCAGTCCTTCTTATCCAACTCCCCCAGTAGCCATTTGTAGCCATCTGCAGGAGTGTATCTTCCAGAATGAGAGCACCACTGGCCATTAATATATCCCAGCTTCATCTTCTCCTTCACTTTGCAGATTTGCCTCCAAGTCCAGCTTGTACTGATTGATGGTTGATAGTCATACCAGTCTTGTTGCTTCATATATACATGGCTGACCCATCTGATCCATAAATGATCCTCTTTAGTTGTGAGCCACCATGTATATATACTTACCAATCATAGCCATATTCCAGAGCTCACAGTTAGCTAACCCCAAGCCTCCATACTTCTTCTCCTGACAGACCCTGTCCCAAGAGACAGAAGGACTCCTTGAATAAGTATCAGTTCCTGCCCATAAGTAATTCCTACAGATGCTCCTGATTTTGTCAATCACACTCTTAGGTATAATGAAGATCATGGCCCAATAAGAATGCAATTGAGACAGCACATGCTTCACCAGTACCAATCTTCCAGCAAAGCTCAGCTTTCTAGTCCCCCATCCCCTAATTTTGTTGACCATCTTCTCCACCAGTCTTGCACAATCACCAACAACAATTCTTTTATAGGAAATTGGGATTCCTAAATACCTGAATGGAAAGGAACCCAATTTAAAGCCAGACAAACCCAGAATTCCTTGCAATTCCATATCAGGTATTCCATTACAGTATAACTCAGACTTCTCCTTATTAATCTCCAGTGCAGATGCTCCTGAAAAAGTCAGGAAGGCTCTCAGGATCACCTTAATAGACTCTTTATCCCCTCTACAAAAAAGTAGCAATTCATCTGCAAAGCAAAGCAGGTGACATAGTTGTAGAGCTCTGCACATAGGATGAAATTTGAATTCCCTTCTCTAAATTACAACATCTAGCACTCTAGAATAGTATTCCATACAAATTGTGAATATCAAAGGTGACATAGGATCACCCTGCCTTATACCTCTTTTCCCTTCAAAATACCCAAAACAGTTGTCATTGAGTGATAAAGTATAGGATGGAGAAGTAATGCAGTTCATCATTAAAGTGATCACCTTCTCAGGAAATCTCAAAGCCCTCAACATATGCTCAATGAATGGCCATTCAATGGACTAATGATATCTGGTAACACATCTGCCACTCTATTACAAATTAGCTTTGTAATGCACTTATACAGTACATTACAACAGGCAATTGGCCTAAAGCCAGCTACTGTTTCCGGCCTTGTCTTTTTAGGTATCAGAGTCAGAATAGTAGCATTGACCTGCTTCAACACCCTAGCATTCTCAAAAACCTCCTTTATTGCCTTGCACACATCCCTTCCAACCACATCAAAAGAGTCTCTAAAGAACTGGCTAGTATAGCCATCTGGGCCTGGGGACTTGTTAGCAGGAATAGAAAACAAAGCTGCCTTGATCTCCTCATTACTGACAGGTTGCAGTAATCTTTGCCTATGCTCATCAGTCAAAGTCTTTCCCCTTCTAACAGTAGAATAATGGACAAACACCACATGTTTACTTGACCCCATCAACTCCTGATAGTAAGCTAGGAAAGCACCTTCAATGCCATTATTATCCACATGTAGTCTCCCATTCACATCCTTAATAGTCAACACCTGATTCATCAATCTTCTACTTTTAATAGCACTATGAAAATACTGTGTATTCTCATCCCCCTTCTCCATCCAGGTAGTCTTAGCTTTTTGATGCAGGAAGGCATTTCTGGGCTTATCAATCTCCTTGTATAACTCAGCAGCCTGCTGCTCCTGTAATCTCAAGGCTTGATTATGGTAATCATGTTGCAGTTTTATCTGAATGTCCTCCAAATTCACCTGAGCAATCCTGGCTGTAACATCTCGCTTGGTAGATTATGGAAGTAATACAGAGTGGTAAGATAGCATTCATGGATAAGTTATGTTGTAGAAGTATGTTAGTGAGTCTTGTTTGGTTAGTGTGTCATGTTATAGGTATGGGTGTGAACTTCGGGGACGAAGTTCGTTTTTAAGGAGAGAAGATTGTAATACTACGGAATTCTGAGCATAAGTAGCTCGGCCGAGCTAGGAGTAGCTCGACTGAGCAGGTCACCTTTAGGACTTCAGTTGGGAATTGTCACGTTTCAGAAGCTCCTGGAACATAGTTAGTCGGCCGAGTCACTTTGACTCGACCGAGCTCAGAGTAGCTCGGTCGAGCCAAGTGTAGCTCGACCGAGCCGACGGTCTGACGACTTAGAATTTTCGGTTTTATTCAATAAGTATAAAAGGGAGAGATCTTATTTTAAATCACTTTATTCTAATTCTAAAACCCTATTTCACAAATCAAGACTACGTATTGCATCTCTCTCTCTCTTTCATACTTGCATTGAAGATCGGATCTAGACCTAGATCATAAAGGTAAGCATCGTATCGATTAAATAATTAACATATAGTGTCTATAAACCCTAATCTACGATTAGGGCAATATTAGGGTTTATCTTAATTGTGATTAATTGATAATAGGTGATGGATTTCGCATAAAAGGAATTCTACAATTGATTATTTGATGTGCTTGATGTATATTGGAGATTGCGTATGAGGTA
>JAGPOY010000936.1:0-19684 GCA_018983105.1 Silene uniflora
AAGGAGCTTATATTTGACAGCAGTTGGAGAGTAGAATTGAAGCATTGCTACAGAGAAGCTAACAGAGCGGCGGATTGGCTAGCAAATCAAGGAGTAGGCAAAAGCACGAGCTGCTACATTATTGAGGACCTACCTTCGGATTTTCGTACTATTTTACGCGAGGACATTCTTGGGGTAGCTATTCCCCGTGTAATAGCTAGTTAATTTTCGGGGCTTGCCCCTCATTTGCACCAAAAAAAAGAAGGAATTGTAATGGAAATTGTCATCACATTTGCACTAGTCTACACCGTCTATGCCACAGCAGCTGACCCAAAGAAAGGTCAATTGGGTATCATTGCTCCAATTGCTATTGGATTCATTGTTGGAGCCAACATCTTGGCCGCAGGCCCATTTAGCGGCGGATCGATGAACCCGGCTCGCTCATTCGGTCCGGCTATCGTAAGTGGAGACTTGGCCCAAAGCTGGATCTACTGGGTCGGCCCGCTTATCGGTGGTGGGCTTGCGGGGCTTGTATATGGTGATATCTTTATTGGCTGCCATGGCCCAGTTCCAACTTCTGATGCCTATCCCTAAGGCCCAAGCCCAAGTGTGCTCTTTTTAAATTTGGGAATTTTATGGGAATTTATGAATTGTAAATGGTTTTAATTTTATGTTTTTAAGTTATGCATGGTGTGAGTGAGTTTGGGAAGTAATGTATAAAATAAAATGTATGGCGAGTTTGCTTAAATTGCTTGTTATTTAATGTAATATTATCGTATTGATTCTCGAGGTTTAAATTTGTATGCTACAAAGTCGGGTGAAGTTCTATATGTTCGGTGGCCAGGGCAATCTCTCTCTTGGCAATATATATATATCAATATAAGTTTTAGACAAAAAAGTTCCTATATATATGGTCGAATGGAGTATTACTTTTAATCCAAATTTTGATTATTCATGGTTTTTTAGGCTAGATAATCAAGAAATGTTCGATTAGTATGAGTAGTTTGAAAAGGGTGATGAAACGACTTGTTCTTGCATTATTATCAAATTCCTTCAAATACAACCGTAGCTATTAGCTAAGCTACTTATGTAAACAAACAAACCTAACAATCTACGTAGATCTTAAACAAGAATTTGTGTCAAGGCAAAAAGCCGTACGTAACTCATGCCTAATATCAGGGAGAAAATTCTCTCCATTACTTTTCTCTCCATTACCTTCCATTTCCTCTAATACAACAATATAAAATCATTATTACCTTTACCCCTCCTTAAGACAGTTAACCGTTAGATCGCCCCGAAACAAAATCCGGACCCTCAAAACCCACTGGACAGTACTGGAGAGAATTGGGTACTGGAGAGGATTTTAGTCCCTAATATCAATATGTGAAAGAAAATGGCCGGAGGGTACGTAAAAAGTTGGCCAATCATTTTTTGTTGACTTTAAAATGTAGTGGGAAGATTGATTTTTTTACAAGCTTAAAGTTAATTGATTTTTAACCAAATAAAGAGAGAAAGCCTAAAGTTAATTGATATGTATCTTTTACTTTCAACTTTTAAGGACTTTTAGGAGTGGAAATGAAAAATAAAGTTGCTTTTGATTTGAAGTAATATTATTAATATTTGTTACAATATAACACGGTCACATTTTATTATTTGTTGTAGGAAAATAAGGACATACCTTATATGAAAATGATTACAAAATTCAATATTTGTGGATTATTCCAATATATACAATAAACTCACTCGTTGCTTTCCACGGTTCTTCTTACAAGATTAGAGAAACATTTTGAAAACACACTTTAAACATGACGACAGATCCTGAATCCAGAGTATGAGATCCTAAATTTACTACTCCGTATTGCAGATTGTAAACCTAATGACTAATGACTGTTGTATTAGCAATGAAACAATACAACTTAAAGATAACAAAACCGAAAGTTTATCATTATTGGGAAGGGCGACTGTCTCTACTCACCCCTTTAACTCTACCTAACTAACCTAAGTTTGAGAAAAAAAAAAAAAAAAAAAAAACAAACAAATCATGATAACCAAACCGAAAAACCATACATTTTTACGTTCGTTCTTTTGCAACTTGTAGCCCTGGCCTGTAGGCAATCTTTTGAATCTGAAGAGCAGTATTTTTGTCGAGCTGATGCCACGTGAGTTCCAGGCTAAGCAGCATGATGTTATTTAGTCTTATAGATGATGCCAACCACGAAGGAGATTAAGTAGTACAACTAGTTTGAGTGCACACAAAGTTGACAGTAAATAAAGCACTTATTCTTTACTTGCAATCTCAGTGATTATTACTATAATGTTTTTTGTCTTCCAAAAAGCTTGTAATTTACTCACTAAAGTAACAATTTATGTAAAGGACAAAGGTGATTGATTAGGCATTAGAAATTTATGATCATCCGTGGTTTAACTTTACAGTATATATAATGTAGTGAAAGATATCGTAATTTTATGTAAGACTGTTTCATAAAGAGTACAATAAACTAAAAACCAGAGCTATCTTAGAAATGAAAATGTTGAAACTCTTAGGTCAAACTTTCGTATCACACAATTGCTTATTAGTTTCCTCTCCATCCTAATAAAGTTCTAATCTATATACTTTAACCCTAATTTTCCCCAACATATGGCTTCGATATTATAATGTTTTGTTAGTACTACGGTCGGTTTGAGTTATAATGCTACCCACCTATTGTAGATGGGTAATGTTTTGTTAGTACTGACTGTGACCTAAAAAAAATCAAGATTTCTATCATAGTAATGAAAATTTCAACACTCTCCGGTCAAACTTTTTTGCCACTCAATTGCTTATTACGGAGTAGTTTCTTCTCCATCCCTAATAAAGTTCTAATCCATATATTTTCAACCCTAATTTCCCCCAAAACATATGGCTTCGATAATTCGATAATGATCTCACAAGCTACTACCGAATCACATATAACCCGCATGGTCTATTAAAAGTCTGAAACTCAGTATCACCCAATAACGCCTAACAGTCTGACACGTGAGCAATTGTGCTCCACATAGACCAAATAAGATTGTTTCAATTGGTTCTTGACTCACGTGCTCCCAAAGATCTTAGTGAAATCTTTACATAATTTTAAGCTACAAAACTACAAAACTAACAAAGTTCGAAGCTCATTATATTGTCTAATGTATGTATTTAGATTGTGGATTAGTGGTCCTAATTAGTCTTCACTCAGTCAATATGAAACCAAAACCGACAGTTTGAGATTCCAGATTGTAAGACACCCATCTTGAGGTATCATCATTTTACATCTTCGAGGATTTTGTTCTCTTTTTATCCCACATCATCGTTGCCATTTCTACTTTCTCATTTGCTGAATTGCATTGTTTACGTATGTATGAAATGAGTATATACGTATAAGTTTGTCTTTTAAAAGGCGGTTTTGGATTAAAATAGATTGAGAATATTATATATAACGATAACACTCTTAATAGTCTCAGGTTGAGGCCGATGACTCTCCTGAGACTATGCCTTGTTAGATTTCGAGTCTTTCACCTTCGCATGGCTAACAAGTAAACTTGGTTTACAGGTTATCATGTATCCCTATAGTTTACCTAGTGTACATTAAAAGATAGCGACTGTAAGTTCTCTCGTTATCTAAAAAATATTAATCGAGACATATTTTATACAGAGTGGAAGTTTACTTCTTTCAAAAACTGAACTCTCTATTTTGATTATTTGTCTATGTTTTTATGATTATGTTATATCTAATTCCAATCATTTATTTAGGTTATCGTATTAAGTATATGCAAATTGTTGGCATCCTTAGAAGTGAAAGTCGCTTTTTCACTTATTTGATCTCTTAAATTATACTCAGCTCGTACCATATTTCTTATTTTGTTGATTTTGTGCCAAAAATAAATGTAACGAAATGTTATGAACGGATAACGGATAGTGTGCCGGCCCTGGGCACGTGCAAGCGGTGCGGCCGCACAGGGCCCCCGGATTCAAGGGGCCCCATCGCATGACATCGCTGTAGCTAATAATAATTAGTTAGCGCATCTTATAAGCATAATACTTACTGTGACTCAGTGGTTAGATGTGTGCCATTTTTCTCAAGGGTCTGGTGTTCGATTCCCCATCCGTATTACATTTTGTTTATTTATGGAATTAAATTTTCAACAAAACAAAACTTATGGGAAATCGAACCTGGGTCTTGCAGCTTCTACATTGATTACCTAACCACTATGCCACTTAATTGATGCTGGTAATTAAGAAGGCATTTACAGCTATATATGCGATTTTTCTAGAACTCACAAATAAGTTAATTATGAAAATTACTCTTAAGATATTTTTATATTTTTTTCCGTTTTTTTTAAATCATAATGGTAGGGGGCCTCTATTGAGGATTTCGCACAGGGCCCCCAAAAGTACAGGGACGGCCCTGATTCTGAGTGTTACATACATGTTACAAAGAAGCAAAAACCTAAAAATACAATTATTGTTAGTTATACACGGATTGGTAAACGAGATCGAGGTACATATACCGATCATTATACATTGTATAGGAGTGTGAGTGTATGATTAAGTGTTAAGTGGTTCTTATTTGGTCTAACAACTTGCTTTTAAACTCATGATTATGTTTGTAAATCTATACTTATGGATGTTTTAGGTTCATTTTTGTACTTCACCTTCTAAATTGTTTAAAAATACAATCATTGCCAATTTGCCATGCATGTATGGTTTTGTATTTTGAAGAAATAAATTTGTGAGTCGTAAAACTGCAAGTTGTTGCGTGAAACACAATACAAAGTCGATTTTAATTCTGTTCCATTTTTACGTTCTAACATACTTTGATATTAACACATTATTCTCTTATGATATTTACACAAAAATGTTTTTAATGAATAATATGATTATGTGTCCATTGAAAAAGATGATGAAATACAAGATAAGACACGAAAACGAAAATGGAATACTGCAGGATCCGCACTTAGTTTCATAGGAAAGTGTGAAGTAAAGTGTATAAATATGATTATGATATTGACAAATTTTGTTCAAGGAGACCAACAATAATGTTCAAATGTCAATTCATTTGTAGTTTCGTACTCTTATGATTGCAACGACGATATTTCAAGAATATATATACAAGTTACAACTCATAGAAAGGCTTGTAATACTCTTTTAACATGGTATGTCTAACCCGTACAATTAGGAATCTAAATTTTTGTATGAAGTCAATATCGTGTGTCGAATCACGTCATTATCAAAAGGTCATACGATATATGTATAAGAAAGATCACGTTAGTACGTCACAATTATGATTTTATATATCTTTGCGTTATATATAACCGAAAGTCCGTGAATTGAAGAAATAATAATTATAAGAGTTAATCGCGTCATAATTATGATTTTATCTTTGCCTTATTTGTTCAATAGCTCTCTTTCTCATTTAGCCCGATCAATTCGGCTCGCAAACAATAACAAGTTTGAGCCGTTAACCTATCACAAACTCATTCATGAATTAATAATTATGTAAGTTTGGTTTTAACCTGATTTAAACTCATATTGAATCACCTCACCAAGACCATCTCAAATTTTAAAGAGTCAAAGGCTTGATGAACCTGAATTTTCTCTTGGTGTTTGCGTTCACCAACACAATTACGTGACCATAAAGAATTAAAATTAGAATTTAAAATATACTCGAAATTAGCAAGTATTGCAACAAACAACCGAAAGTCTACGTCTTCTCCTAGATTCTCCTCAACAAAAGCAGTCATCACCGGCCCCTTACTAATTAATCAACAAAAATTGTAATTACTATAATTAATTATCATATAATGTAATGATTAATTGAGTAGTTATTGCGTGCGACTGTTATCTGATGTGACAGATAAAAAATGACCACTTTAAAATAAATAGTGGCCATTTTTAAAAACAATCACTTTGTAATAACA
Source organism: Silene uniflora (assembly GCA_018983105.1). Classification (NCBI taxonomy): domain Eukaryota; kingdom Viridiplantae; phylum Streptophyta; class Magnoliopsida; order Caryophyllales; family Caryophyllaceae; genus Silene; species Silene uniflora. The sequence continues at coordinate 5,917 of JAGPOY010000936.1, forward strand.
AAAGTGGTAGCCTTCTAATATAAACTAGATATCATAAAATGATTATTTTTTATATGATTGTACTATATGACGGTCTCACAGTATAATAATTTATGTATTTATAATTCTAATTTAAGTAAAGTTGATCAATCAATGAAAGTTTGGGCTTAGATATGCGCGCTTAGATGCACGAGTGTAGTGAGGCATCACTCCACCTTATGCGCATCATTTACATCTCCCTTGTTTTCTTCTTTGTTTGCTCTCTTTTTTTATTACAAATATATACGGAGTATATCGATAATGGTTTTTTTAACGTTTGTCCTAAGCAGTACTGGAGCTATGGAGGGACCAGCGCTGGTGCCTGGTGGCGAGCGGGCTGAGCGCCCCTGCTAGACTAGCATGGGCGTTCGCCTCTGCTGGCGGATGAAACTTGTAAAAGTTTTAGTTGAAAATTTCGAAAAATTTTCGAGTTCCCCTTATACCATTACCCGTTTGCTCTCGTTGAAATTTTTCGCTCCCGCTGGGTTCAATTCCTGGCTCCACTACTGGTCATAAGGTTATAAGTTAATAACCGAAATGTAGTTTACATGATATTCAAGTGTAAACTTATTTTTCACATAACTAACGAGAATATCTTGTGAATTCTACCATGTTTAGGTTATAAATGTGTATCCTTACGACATACTCCGTACATTAGAAAAACCGTAATAACAATATTAATATTTATATACTAAATATTTTGCACTCAAATGAATAAAACACCTACTTACCATGCCAATGGTGTTGAGTTAATAATTGTTTTATCGATTTACTCGGATGTCACGAGTTTGAATTTGTGAGAATAAGTGTATAGCGCACTAAAATGTTAGTACGATTATTATTTTTGTTGTCTAATAAATAGAATTTGAACTAAATCAGATGTTACCGACTCAAATAAACAGCTATCTACTTTAATACTATTGCAACAACTCCATAATTTTCTTAACTTATATATAAATTATAGTACAATAATATCAATAAATAAAATGTATGTAGGAACTTACATTACATCCATCATCTTTCAAATCACATATGCCACCAACATTTGTTTAATCAAGGAGAAAAAAAACACTCCATGTTATACTTAAACCTCACTATTTCCTCTTATCTCCCTAACCAATTCTTTCTTAAATATAATCCTTTTATTTTATTTCTTTTATTAAAATTTTGTCCTAGCATATTCCACCTCACATTTCCATGTCATGTCAAATTTAGGTGTGTATATATATGTACATGTCCTACACAAGTGGAATGTTATGTACTCAAAATTTGTGTGTTCCTCCTAACAAAGTTCAATAAGGTAAGCAAGTCCACAAATAAATCGTTCATTTTCCTATGTACCTCTCATTTTCATCATCATTTAGTCCTTCACTTCTAATCCACTCTCACTAGTTGTCGATACCCTATATCCGCACCTTCCGAAAACAACCTAGTAGTGCCTCAACTACATTTGCTTTTTTATCATTTGGGTTGGATCTAATTTTCTAAATGAGATATTAATAACCTTGTTATAGTATGACCTCAAACTTTTCATATTTTTCATAATTTTAGTTATGTTCTTTTATATCTGCACCTTCCGAAAACCATTTGAAGCAGTTTTTATTATTTGCTTTACCTCTATTACTTCATAATTTTCATAATTTTAATATATATATTTGTTTTTGAGTTTTCTTGACAGGAAGATAGCTGGCACACAAGAACAAAAGAAAAGACATTTTTTTTTCAAATAATAAATAAAAAAAAAGAGGAGAAAAATGGAGAAAGGTCAAATTCCAAGATGGAGGAAGATAGGAGGAGGAGAAGTATTATTAGAAGAATTAGAAGGAGAACTTAAGTTAACAAAATCACTACCATTAATAGTTCAACCTCAAACACCAAAAGAACCAATGGAGTTCTTGTCAAGATCATGGAGTGTTTCTGCTGAGGAAATCTCTAAGGCTCTTGCTAATAAACAAAAACATTTCCTCCTTGATAATAAGCCCCCTTTTAGCCCGGTTTCGATCCCCGAAGAAAAACAACAACTACCACCATTACCACCACCCTCTTCACCTCCTCATATTGTAAGTCCACTTTTTTCATATACGTACTCCCTCCAATCCAGACCAAACTACGCGTAGAGAAATTTGAAAATCGGGTAGTTTGGTCTGGATTGAAGGAAATATTTGGTGCAATATAATTTATACATTTAATTTTGCTCAAGGAAAAACTTGTTTTATTATACAAGTTCATTTTTTTGTACAACCAGCTAATACAGATGTCAACTAGCTTAGTTGGTTAAGTAATCAGAGGTGTTACTCAATTATTCATGACACGGGTTCAAATCCCGTTAGCATCAAAAGGGCTGACAATTTGATTTTTCTAAATTAGGTGGATAAGCACCCGAACCATAATGCTCATCATCACTGGCGACTTGGCGCGTTAGGCAAATGGTTTCATCACCACAACAATCACAACCACCACGACCGCCACCACAAGGACTTGAACCATACTGCAGTCAGGAAAAAGGACAGAGCAAGAGCAGAGAATGCTCATATGCACGCCGCTCTAACCATTGCAGGACTTGCATCAGCTCTGGCTGCTGTTGCTGCAACTGAGGATTCTAGCTCAGGCTCCAAGATGAGCCGCGCTGTTGCATCTGCCTCTGAGCTTTTAGCATCACATTGTATCGAGCTGGCTGAAAGCGCTGGAGCTGAGCATGATCGTGTCGCTTCTGCTGTTAAATCAGCTGTTGATATCAAAAGCCCTGGCGATCTCATGACCTTAACAGCGGCTGCTGCAACTGGTATATATATGCTTATTACATTTCTGAATTCTGATCATTCACCTTACGAGTTACGACAGTAGCGTAAATTCATGTTTCTGACCCTAATCAGCTCTTAACTGTTTGCGACAGTAGCGTAAATTCATGTTTTTGATCATTCGCATTATGACAGTAGCGTAAATTCATGTTTCTGATCCTAATCAGCTCTTAACCATTTTACAGCAGTAGCGTAAATTCATGTTTTTGATCATTAACTTTACGACAGTAGCGTAGATTTATGTTTCTGACCCTAATCAGCTCTTAACCATTTTACGACAGTAGCGAAATTCATGTTTCTGATAATTAATTGTACGCTTTTCGTTGCAGCAATGAGAGCAGAATCAGCATTAAGAGCAAGATTACCGAAAGATGCAAAGAAGAATGCAAGTATTAGTCCATATGATAAAGGATTAGGAGATGTTAATCAATTAGATCCATACAACAGTGAATCAGAAGAACATAAATTTCCTTGTGTTGGTGAACTCATGCAGCATACCAGTAAAGGTATACAATATTCTACATAATAAAACCGTCTTACAATATGAGACAGTCCTTTTATTCGCTACACACTCATTTATTACTATCAATACTATTTTTTTTATTTAAACTTTTGTTAAATTCTTAGTGGATTAGATTTGATGATTGACTTTCGATACTGATTTGGTGCCCATGATCTGATTATCTGATATAATTAAGCTGAAGTAGGATGCATGTCCTCTTAGAGAAGGGTAGGTAGCATATAAAATAATTTAACAATCCAAATTAATTTTAATTAATATTAGAGCCACTACATTCCTACATTCTTGATTAACTTGTTTAATTATCGGTTAGGTACATAATATAATGAGCAAACTCTGTCGTAAACTCGTAATTGTTTAAATATTTAGCTAGTCATTAACAATATCATTGCTGAAATGCAACTAATGCTCCTGGTTACGGCGATGTGGTCAGCTGGGTATTTGAGGGGGGCGGATATATGCAGACTATGAGACTAGTGACTGTTTTTAGTATGTCGAAAATGCGTAAATCTGAAACAAATTGTTAATTCTGATTTATTTTCAGGTGGGTTAAGGTGGAGGCAAGTCTCTATTTACATAAACAAAAAATCTCAGGTCATGCTTAAACTGAAAAGCAAACATGTTGGTGGTGCTTTCTCTAAGAAGGATAAATGTAAGTTTGACTTCCGTCTCTAAAACATCGTTCAATTACGGGTATGGGTCGTTTTCTGGCCAGGCGTTACGAGTTGGGTAAATTGGATCAATTTCAAGTCATGATTGTTGAAGTTTTTGTTTCAAATTAGTTATTTTGAATAAGGTCATTTTCAGGACAGGTCAAAACAGTTTTGCAGTGGGTCAGTTGAATTAGGTCGGTTTTGTTGCAAATTAGTCATTCCGAATCAGGTCATATTCAGGACAGGTCAGATCATTGGGGTGGCCGGTGGGTCACTCGAGTTAGGTCAGTTTAACCAGGTAATAACCCGACTAAATGTCTGTTTTTGTTGTGACAGGTCTGATCTATGGAGTGTGTGATCAGCTCACGACATGGCCGTTCAGAAAAGAAAGCGGCGACAATCCAGACGCCTACTTCGGGTTGAAAACAGCACAAGGGTTTTTAGAGTTCAAGTGCAAAAGCAAAGTTCATAAGCAACAATGGATTGATGGGATTCAGAGTATGTTCCAACAAGCTGGTTGTTTCGAAGATATTGAGAACTCGCTTCATCGCCTTCAGATGAAATAACGAATTGTTATGTGTTTTCGGGTTTTTGTGCATATATATCTCGGATTTTTGCATTTTGTAGTGAATTATGAGATCCAATGTTAAATATATAAACACATTGAGATGTAAACAATCATCTGTTCACCCCAAGTACCTTTCAAATTAGCTTTTGGTTTTATCTTACTGATGTCCGGCCTCCGGGACCGGAATATTTACATAATTACGTGTCTTAACATTTTAGATCCTTTACATTCGACTTGACAAACGGATTATATTAAAACAAACGTTAGGAATCAATATCATATACACTTCGGATAGGGTCAGCCAATTCAAACTTCGGTTTTTTGGTCGGGTTGTTTCCGTTTGAGACATTTCGTGTGCGTGAATTCCGAATTAAGTCATTCGGGTCATTACAAGCAACGACGGAACATTTTATGTTACTACTAACTAGTGTGGGACGGGAGTTTAGTGTACCCAAGTTAACTTTTTTTTGTTGGTGTGTCGTAACAATTAGTTTAAGACCTCTCTAAATCAAAGTCGACTTTTATTGCTAAGATGGGCCAAATGGTCATAATGTCCATTTGATAGACTTGAACTAGTCAATTAGGCCTTCCGACCCAACTATGGATCATTAGCCGTTGACAGTTTAAAGCTTGAAAACCAAACCATACATATTCACGTGTCATAAACAGCCTTAATCTAACTCGATCATAACTGACCAAATCGAAATCCGCTCCACCACTCCTTATACTACAATAGTGCAAACTCATGGGTTCATTACTAGAACTAGAAGTAGGGGTGAGTATCGACCTAACACCGGACCGAGCCACATACCGAAAATGAAAATTCGGTGGACCATACGGAATCCAAAATATTCGGTCCGGTCCATTGTTAGACATAAGTGAATTGAAAACTATTTTTCGATATCATGTACTGTATATGATAACATGTCACAAAATCAAATAAAATTCATACTATTATTAAATTTAAATAATGACCGATATTGAGTTATAACGTCTTGAAAAAAAATTGCGCATTTTCTTGGTAAAATTATACTCTAATATTTAGTCTTGAAAAACAATAAAACTTGGCCCATTCAAATCGGCCTAAAGTTAACCCGTCTTTGATAACCTGGACCGGAAACCAAAACTTCAAAACAGAAGGACCAAGGACTCTACCTAAATGGAATTCGATCCAAGTGCAGTCAGTCTACATCAAATGGTCCAGTCCGGTCTATTTTTCCGATTCGAATCTGAAGATGCTCACCCATAATGTGGGTAGTCAAGGTTCATTTGTACCATCAACTTTTAGTAATAGCTCCAATACTTCTGGATTCACTTTAATCTGTCAGGTGACTGAAAACACAAGAACAATCAACTGTTTCTCTGATCAAAGCAGCAATTAAGATCCTCAATCCACCATAACAATGCCTGTAATCTTCCCTCTTTCTCTTTAATTTGTCAATTTTCTTACCTTAAATCTCTAATTATCATCATTAATTCATCATACCTTGTAAAAATAGTGATTAATGCTCAATTTATTCTTTTAAAAAATAATTAACACTGAATAATTAATGGATTTATGAATAATCTTAAAAGGCAGCTAGCAGGGGCGCTCCCCTTCACTGAACAGTGAAATTTTTGAAATTTTTGACTTTTTTCTATTTGACCTTAATGGGAATATGGGATTATAGGTGGGTTAGCAGCGGTGCTCGCCCTCGCTTGACAGTATTTGATCATATGATATTAGTTAAGCCCATGCTGAGATTTTTCGACCCCTCTAACTTTAAATCGTGGTTCCGCTACTGAATTGGCAGTTGGGAAAATGGGTAGAAGTAGAATCACCAAGTCCAATGAGGTATTTGGTTGGTGCAATTGTGATGATGGTAGGTGTGATTTTGCCTGTTGGTTACCTGATGTTTCGAAACAAACGCGTTCCTTCTTCTTCAACTTTCTCAAAACAGACGTAGGTACTTCCTTTTTATTTGAATGTTTGTTGGTTTGACTTATTTGATTATGGCTTTGTTTGTTTGTTTAATTTCTTATCGCGTTTCAGTGCAATTTTCATCATGGGTCATTCGGAAGTAGTCTCTCGTTGTTGGTTAATGCTCTGTAAGGCTGTGCGTCTATCTGATTCCTTTATCCTGTTATTTGCGGGAACCTTTAGGCACTGGGGTAATGTTGTTGTCGTTGTAATCATGAAATCAATTGTAGGTTTTTGTGTTTGTTAAAGGGTTCTTTTGATAGTAGATTTTTGCCAATTTGTGTTGTTTTGGTGAATTTGTTCGCGAAATAATGGTTTTACGATGAAAAATCATACTCTATAAAGACGGTTATAACTTATTCCCATAATGTAACTTGTGAAAAATACTCAAACTAGCTATTGGAGAACATTGTGATTAATTTAAAGTCGGTTTAAACAAATACTTGTATATTATGGTCTTGATCTAGTTCTTGAGTTCTTGAAGAATTTGTACTGATAAAGAGTTGATCCTACACACCCCTCTAATTTGTAGTTGGTTGATTCTTGATGGTAGATTTTAGCATCGTAAATCTACTTGTTGATGGCAAAACTTTGCTTACAGAAGGTTTCGACATGAGTTTTCTAATTCTGTTCTCTTTATTTTGTTATTGATCCCTTATTTTATTATTGATTGATTGTGTTGGTTGAAAGATTTAGAATATAGGCATCGAGATTACATATCTTGATCTGCTTGTGCGTTTCGTTAGATTTAAGGATTTGAGTGAAGATTTCGTTACTGGTTTGATTTGATTTCATCCTGTAGGCCGCTGTGAATGTTCATGTGAATGACTGCTGCAAACTTTCGAAGGTTGATCTGATAGGAGATTATGTTTGGGTTGCGTTTTCAGGAACAAAGGTTTGATATAGAGAAACTTAACATGTAGAAAAAAGACGGAGATTTGATTCATGGATTTAGTAGACTGTGATTTGGACGATGAAGAAGAGTAATATAGTGATCAGATACACGCGTGAGAGTAGCAATGTAAAATGTAAATGTGAGACATTGTTTTTGTTACGGAGTATAATGGGGGAGGTACTTGAACATCCGTTATCATCGCTCCTAGAACAATGTCGTTGCTCTACTATTGATCCAATATTCTGTTTGTTTAGATTATTCTAATTTGCCTGTTATTTTGTGAAGTTTTATTGCTCTTATGAATGTAACCCTAATACCCTATCTCCTGAGCTTTCGTCTTATCTTGGAACATTGACTCTCATATGAGACCGTCTCAATGCAAATCCTATGTATTTTCATTTAATGGGCTGGTCACATATGTGAGACCGTCTCGTATAAGTTTTTGTGATCTAGTAGTTGATGGAGCCTTTTGGAAAGATTTATCTGAAACTGGAATTATGTGAAACACACTTTTTTTTATGCTATTCTCGTCCCCGGCCTTAATATGTTGCGATGAGCTTGTAAATACAGGGTATGTTTAAAGACAAAGCTACTCTTTACAGCGGGATATTCAGCTTGATGTAGGAGGATTCTGATGAGAAGCATCGCTATCATACGATTTAAGACCTGGTAGTTTTGTTCATTGTTTGATTAGTTTCCCTTTGTGTGAAGGGGCGAGAAACGAGAGCCCCTTGATTTCCCAAGGCAAATTCCAAGCCATGCCTTACAGGTAAGTTTGTGACGATTTCATTCTGGTGGGGGGTATGAGATGATAGATAAGTTGGTCTATTTTTATTCTCGACCCAATTATCGTCACGAGTTATCCAGGGACAATTTATGATCCCAGAAAGGAGGGAGCGCCTGAAGTCACAAAAGGCGGAGATTTTTACGAGTTTGAGCACAATGATAAATGTTGTGTCAGGACTACACCGGGCTCATTTGGTATTACGTCAATATTTATAGCTTCGTTGGCCCAAGCTATTGGACTCCAACAATCAAAATTTACGCAATCAAAAACTTTGGAGTCGATCAAACTTGCTAATTTAAAATTATACTCCGACTTCTTAACCCAAAAAATGTAAAAAAACCGTCACAAAAACCTACTGGCGTAGAGCTTACCTGATCCTAGCTTGAGCAAAACTAACCAAACTCGAAGGACCCATTTGTCAGGTCTACCAATAACTAATATCCAAATGAATATTCCCTCAGGGTTTCTTGAACTACTCTATTATCCATCAATGATCAATTCTGCTTATCACCCCATCTCCCAAGTGCTTCACCAACACGGATCCTGTCACCACGCTTGACACAAAATCTGAAATCTGATGTCGTGTCGTCTTTGAATGACTGTGCCACAGGAGCTTGGAAGACAAGCACGACTGTCGATCCCATGTTGAACGCTGCAACCTGAGGCAACATACGACCAAGACGACCATCAGTCATTGGTTTTAAAATATATGTTAAGCTTGCCACCACAATAAAATTTCAAGATTTAGGTATTCTAACCTCCTCCCCTTTCCTGCTCATCAACCCAGCACCTTCTCTTGCATATACACGCTCTGCCGGTGGCTCTGATTCTAAAAGCTTCTTTATAGGTCGATTAGTCCGCAACTCTGGTTCAATGAAAAGCTGCATCCAAATTACATACCACAGTCTAAAAAGACGGTCTTACAATAAAACGTTTCAAGAAAACATATTATTCAACTTTAAGCCTTCAACTGCCCTGACATTTTAACGTGATGAAAATATGAAATCATTTCTACAGATATATTGTAAGTGACAAATGTTTCGTCATTAGAAGTAATACTCAAAAAAACCGCCCAAATCACTTCTACAGATAGATTTCTCAAAAATGACCCATTACCCAAATCACTTCTACAAATAGACTTTTGTGCTCGACTTTACTTGAACAAAGCTCGCCAAAATCTCATTACCCAAAAAAACGTAATTCAACTGTTACAACTGACATCAAAACAGAGAATAAGTCGAACGTAAAATAGAAAAAAGTGACTAACGTATACAACATATAGCATAACAACGTCTAACAGCACAGATCATGTCATTCCAAAGCGAAAGATACAAAGATTGTCTACCTCAATTGAGCCAATGGTTGCAGCACCAACAGCTGCCAGAGCAAGATATCCTTGTTGCCACTGTCCTTCCAGGACCACCTGCAAAAGAAGAAACTGTTCAAAATACTTGAAAAGAAGATTCGAAAGGAAAACTAAACTATAATAATATTGCACCACCATACATAATCAGTCCCGGGCTCAATACCCAAAATTCTCTCTTGGAAGTTGGGCCATAGTCGGATAAGTTTCCATGACAGCAATATATATACACAAGTGAATTTGTGAGAGTAAAAAAGTATGCATACCCTTTCATTCTCAACATAGAGGTTTCTGATGGTTCTGGTAGCACGATCATTCACAGGATTAAGATGGCCTGCTACGATAAAATGACTTCTTTAGAATACTATATACGGAGTAGTGGAGTACTATATAAAGCTCTATCTGCCTAAAAATACGATAAAGATTATAAGCCTAAAATGGGTGTCAGGTAGCAAACATGAACATCTAAAATTTGGCAACATATACTTTATTAAATGCAAACACAGAACATCAACAACATTAGGCCTTGTTTGCCTGTTTAGGTACCAAACTAGCAGGGAAAGGGAGGGGTGGGAGTAGTAGTGAGGGGCTAGGAGATTAGAGGAAAAGGGAAGTGAAGGGATAAGGGCGTGGTTGTGTTCAGATATAATTTGCCAAATCTTTCCTTTGTTGGCAGGATTATGATTTGGCTAGGAGGAGTCCCCATTTCCCCTCCATTTTTGTATTTCGCCTCCATTTCCCTCCAACCTTGTATGCTAATCAATTAAGGGATTTTGTATTCCCCCTTCCTTTCCCTCCGCACAACCAATCAAAACACACCGTTGGTGTCTAGCATCAAAAGTTGAATATCAACACCATGAAAACAGACTATCTAAATCCTTAACAACATAAAAATCTAATCCACGTAGAGATTTATAAGGAAAAAAACCGATTTCTGCATCACCTGCAAAATGTCTGCGAACAAGAATGTTCCAATCAACAGGTGAATGTACTCGATGGTAGTCTCCCGGACTTAGGTACAAAACACAGTAGAAAAGACCCTTCATTGGACTGCAATTATAAAGAATGACCACAATTGAAACCCAGCTGCATGAAACATGGAAACTATGCATGCAAGTTATAAAATAATGCATGATCAAGGATAAAACCCTGAACTAGTGGGGACAGAAACCCAGTTACCTAGCCGTTATAGGCTCCCGAATTTTAGGAGAGGAGAAGGAAACCCTCCACCAAGACTTCTCGGGTTGATCCCTAGATTTTTCTTCCATCTCACTTCTTTCTTGAGCCACTTCTTTCCCAGAGACCATAGGAAGGAAAGAGTTTCTTCCAAGAAGAGCAGACACAGAATAAGAAAACCCTTTCACTTGCTCAATCATAGCACCAGGTTCTTTCAACTCCCCAAACCTCACGACGATACCATCCACTGGGCTGATCTGTCACAACAAAAGTGGAAAAAACCATCATTATTAACCATCAAGGATACATGCCAAACTAGATATTAGTTGACTGCAGAAACCAAGAATCTGTTACCAGTTACCAGGCATTGATGATCGCTATCTATAGGTCTTGAACCTGCTTTTACCCCCCTCGCAAAGAAATCCCTCATTGAAGAGTATTCTTCCAAAGGCAACGCTGCCTCTTCCAAGTCTGCATATTACAATCTTATATAAGAATACTTGAGATTCCAGAAGTTTAGAATTCCTAGAAAGAAAATAAAGTAGAATACAGGCACTAAGAGAAATGCAAATGATAATTACTCGAATGAAATGCCCGTGCCCATGCTTTATAAACAAACGGCCGCATTTGTACAGGAAGTTCCTGTGACAAATTAGACAAAAAGATGTTCATCTCCGAAAACCTATGGGCAGCCTGCAAAAGTATAATTCGGATAAATGTGTAATGCAGTCTCACCGTACTCATCAATGAACCCCAAATACGAGAAATAGTGCGCAACGGTAGAATGCTCAAAAATGATGCCTGAGACAAACAACACATAGAAACATAAAAGACATTAAAACTGATGTAAAATACGGAGTAATTAAAAACCATTTTTTATATAATCAGACATGTAAGCATATGTACGAGTGCTTTACTTTAGCGTCAGGCTGAAACCCTGCTTCAATCCCTTTTGCCTTTGCATCTTCAACCTATCCAAACACCAAACTAATTTCAGAGCTTAAAAAGTAAAACCAAACACTCGTTATAATACCAATAAAGACATCATCACATCATTACCATTTAGAGCTTGCTTGGGATGGAGGTAATTGTTACTAATAAAACTTGAATGAACTAGAAAATGGAGGAAAGCGATGGTGGTCGAAGATAAAAATTGAGGAAGAGAGTGTAATGGTTGGAGCACTAACGGGCGAATAGTTTCACACTTTCACCTCCGCTTTCCACTCTCCACAACCATCATTAACCACAAGTCTCCTATTTCTTCTTATTTTGACTCTATTACTCCGGTATATCAAGTGAGCCCCCACAGTTAACAAACACTTGTTCGGCATAAAACATGTAACAAAAATTTGAAACTTTAGCAACATAAGCTATTGAACTTTAGGGTGCATTCGGTTTTCCTTTCACGCACCATGAGACGAGACCAATTTTCCTGTTCTTGGAACAGACCACACCAAAGACAGAAACTTCAAAAAAACGAGGACCTGCAGACTGGACCTAAATGTATTTGTTCTGGGTTTGGTCAAGACCAAATTTTGACATTCACATTGCAATCAAAATGCAACCCTTATAGCCTCATTTTAGGACGGGTCCCTATTCTCTAAGTCCGCGAATTTTGGAATTCACATTGTAATTGAAACGCAACCGATTCTAAATTCCCTACTCAAAACTAACTAGCTAATCCATCAGTAAACCAACATTAAAAATACACCAAATTGAAAACAACAAACAGCAAAATCAACGAAAACCCGAAACTGAAATTGAATAGACCTTCTTATCGTCGTAAAGGCGGCGAGCATGAAGAACAGCGAGCATAAGTAAGGTGGCAACTGTTGCACCTGGTAACAAATATGCATTTCCTACACAAATTTACACAATTTAACATGATTATATTCAACTTCACATCATATATCATAAATTCATAACTAGAAGAATACAATTATGAGATGAATGAGAGAGAAATACCATCGGAAGAGCTGGAATTAGAGCCATTATTGAGGGAAGAATTAGCAGAAGTAGAAGAAGATGAATTTCGAATTTGATTGAGTATTGTTGAACAATTGAATTTGCGACGAAATTGGGAGTTTCTGAGATTGGTAAACTGGTGATTGAAGATTGGAAATCTTTGGTGAACCCTAAATTTCATCTGCGAATTTTGGGGGATTTTGGGGAATTAGGGTTTAATTTTGGGGGTTTACGGACTTAGAGTCTAATTTTGTTGGAATTTTCCTTTTACTAACTTATGGACTTATGGTATGGGGCAACTGGGCAAGCAAGTACTAACCAAATTTATTTATCTATAATCCAATGAACTAGAGTTCGATCGATGCATTTTAAAAGCTTAAATTTATTAATTTTTCGAACCCGTCGTAATAGTAATATTACCTTCCAAAGCGGGAGGATTAGATTCAAGATGTGCTAACCAACTTGCCAACATTCAATAGGATAATCCACATGCGAAGTCCCTTCATCCACTTGATTAACTTGCTAATAATGGAGTTCTATTATGTATTAAATAATGCATTAAAATATGGCATTAATCATACAATTCTACTATGTAATCGTTTGTGTGGAAACAAGATTAGTATCTTATGGTACTGTGGAGGTCGTAACTACCCTCCTATACTTTGTGATATACCCCTAACTGTAAGGGTTCGAGCCACGGTTGTAGATGCGTGATCTAATTGGTGTTAGATTACTTATACCCCTAACTAATTTTTGTCAAGATCTTAAGTCTATGGTTTCTCAGTTCTGGTGGGGAAAAGAAGGAGGACATCGTGGCATCTCATGGATAGCTTGGCATAAACTTTGCCAACCTAAGTGTAAAGGAGGTATGGGATTTAGGGACTTTCGTTTATTTAATTTGGCTTTGGTAGGGAAACAAGTTATAACTAAACCAAATTGTCTATGGGCAAGATTAATGAAAGCAAGATATTTTCCACAAGCTGAGATTATGACAGCGAATATTGGTATTAATCCTAGCTATGCTTGGAGAGGAATTATTGAAGCAAGAGACGCTATTGGTAGAGT
>JAGPOY010000937.1:0-19704 GCA_018983105.1 Silene uniflora
AGGTAATTGCTAAATCATGTTGTGAGCATGTGATAAAATCCCGACTAGCTAGCTTTCATGCCGTACTACGTAGGATAGTGGAGAAAGTCTTGTACGAGCATATGATCTTTCTGGTTTCGTTACTAAATTTAAATAGAAAAGATCCTACTTTTTGCGGTGACTGGTAACTTGGGAAGCAAAAGTGCATATGTTGTTTGGCTTGAAATCTTAGGCTGTTGAATGTTAATGTCACTTTGACTGTCAGGGGTTTGTAAGTATCAGTTTGGTCGATGACAATGTGACATTTTGGAGTGCGTTTTTGTCCTGGCGCTATACTCAAAAATTCAGGAATTCAGGGATCATATGGCCATCATGTCTATCATCCTGTACTCTAAAATTTAGGGATCATAAACCCATTGTGTCTATCTTGTTGTTATAATCAAGCAGTAATCCTGACCCTTTTTTACCAGGTAAAGCTGCGAAGCAGCCCGTTGAATAAAAAAAAGGCAAAAATAAATCAGAAAATGAGAAAGATGCAAAAAGTAAATCAGCGAAGGAAGTTTCTTCCTCCGACCTGGAGATATTTGTGGAGGAGATTTTAGAAAAAACTTCAAATCTTGTCCTTGCAGAAGTGAGTTTCTGTGTCTATAATTTTCATTAAATAGTATAGTTACCACATAGTGCTTGTTTTTGATATATTATTATCCAGATCACTGAGGCGACAATAAAAGAGCATGGAAACCAGCTTGGGGTTATTGCATCTGACACTATACGAAAACATCTTGGCCTGGCGTTAAATAGCCTAGCTGTAAGTCATCTTTCTGACGTTATTTACTACTTTTTCCTCTCAGCTCAGTACTTATTTAACCACTAGGGATTAGAGTATGAGAGGCATGTACGAATAAAATTGAACATACATCCAGCAATTAGGTGTTCAATCTGGTTTACCCAATATTGCATAGGGGATAGGGATATGAATATATGATGAAGGTTACATCTAACAACTGGCCCACCTAAACAAAACACCCCTTACCAAAACACAAACCAACGAAAGACCCGTGATTTCCACGGGTACCAAAACTAGTTGTCGATTTGAATGTCATTCGCGATATAGTGCGCTTATTAAAGCTAGAAAAAAAGGGTGTAAATTAAAGCAGTCTTATATAAAGTATGAAAGTTTTGTAAAATTATTTTATTTAATATATAATCCTTTCGTACCGATCTTACCTATTTTATTTTAGGTTTTTAATAAGTAATTTGATCATACATATATACTCCTCCGTATCCATTATGATCCACTTGTATTGACATCAATAACCATCAGTACAAATGGTACATTTCTCTAATCTTGGTCTTTTTGCCAAAATCAAAGTCAAACACATGATCGGATGAAGAAAATATTACAAATAATAATGAACGTAGTTACGTAGTAGTATTTAAATAAAAAGTTAGTTACCACAAATGGTAGTATTTATACAAGTGGATAACTATTTGACCCGTTTTAATCTTAAATTCATCTGAGGAGAGACTTATTATTAGGATATTAAGTTACTAGTCTAGATCCCGCGCAATGCATAGGCGGTATATATAGGGTTGTTATTTTTAGCGTGTTTTAGTCATAAGTTAACTCGGCACATCATTAATTTTCATATTTCACCCAAAAGTATTTTGATTGGAGGAAAGAAAAGTAAATGTGTATTTTAATTATCAAATTTATTTTATTTCAATCAATAGTTAGATTTTAGAATTTAATAATAAAATCTTTGATGAAAAGAAAATATGATAAAAGGATAAGGGTTTAATGGAAGAAATTAATGTTATTTGTTTTTTTAATTAAGAAACTGCTTTTGGAGGAAAAACATTTCATAATCCTTATCCTTTTAGTATAAGGGGGATTAGAGCTGGCTATCATTAAAGTTAGGTTACGAGTTATGAGCTACGACGGCTACAGTCTAGGGTTTAGAGTATTATGATTTATTTTATATATCGATATATTCTAATGACAATCACAACATCATCAATAATATAATTCTGTTATGCAATTATCTCCAATCTATATCCTTTATCACTTACGGAGTATTGATTATAAATGGCAAGGTGTACAAATGTACAAATGCATACAAAATCCATAAATTTGTTTTGGCTCCTATATTCATTCTTCACGTTCATATAAATAGGAGTAAAATGCTCATGTGTCATGTTTAATCCTTGTGAGGTTGTCAAAGACTCAAAGCGTCACATTATAACCAAAAAGCGTCACATGACGAAAGCGTCCAAATTCATAACCCAAGTGCATTCCCTTTGGGACCCACTGCCTGATTAATAAGGTCCCATTATTCTTGTCGGCCAACCTTCTAGTGAAATTGTGTATCATCAACTTAATTCAGTATATATTGGTCCAATTATTTAGGTTTGTATGGCTCAATACTCCATTATTTATAATACGGAGTATAAAATTAATATGATGGAGTAGTCAATATATTTAGGGCGATGATACTGCCAGTCTGCCACTAAAGTTATCGTAATTTCGTTAGAAAGTTCATTAGATAAGCAATTTGTAATCTATATTAAATCAAACCAAATGGGTTTAGTGTATTGGTTGTTTACTTCATCCCTTAACTATGAGATTAGGGGTTCGTTCCTTGCCCATGAAAATGGAGCAAACACTTTGACCAGCCGTGTTTCCTTTTATTTTTCATGAGACCGTAAAGTATAGTTGATTTTTTTTTTTTTCATTTCAGTTATTATTCCAAACACTTATTAACTAACTGAATTTTTCAACTAAACTATTTAGTCAAACAAGATACCTTGTTTAACTCGCCAACAAACCATCGTAATTTCAGTGATACCGTTCTTTAGATAAGCAATTTATTTTATGCTCATGACATTTCTTTTTACTATTTGTATATAAGATGGATTTATATAAAATTCGCAGAATAAACTCCTATACTTTACATAAATAGGAGTAGTCGTATTGTATTCGTTTTTTTGTAGTGCCATGCTAAAATGGGCAAACACTGAAACACGTCGTCGGTTAGCCGTGTTTAAGAAAGAATGTTGTCGGTCATAACTCAATCAAAACACAACCATGTGTGTATCTTCAATTCGTATAACAAATCTAAGCCGGCATACCACGCACTATACAAGCCTAATTCCTAAACCTTTAGCTTGACTAGTTGACTCCTAGACTTGATTCACACTGGTCTTGGAAATTCATGGATTAATTGATTGTGTATAAAGATACCCATTACGGCCTCATTTGGTTGTCCGTTTGCGTGTTGGCCGGGTATAGAAATCTATACCTCATGGCTCATGAATATAAATTAGGATCGTATCTATATGATTCTTAAACTATATACTTTGATAATATACCATTTACGACACAACCAAGGCTCACGGGTTAGACCTAGAAAACGGCTCAACCAGGTTGGATACTTGGGTGCTAGTCGGGTTAGCTCGAGTTTTCGGATTTGTAAGCATTCAGACCATATCGGAAAGAGTCAAGTTATTTTTGGTTGGACTACCGTTGGAGTTGTTTTCGGTTGTGTTGTTATCAAATTTTTAAGGTTTTTAAGAATAATGGTCAATATGCAATAATAAAATCGGATCACGTTACTCGAGTTGATCATTACGGGATGGGCAAGTTTTGCCTAGTCAATATGCAATAGTACATCAATTTACCTAAACTTGTTTGAGCATATTAAGCATCACATTTGACCTAAGAACACTTGCCCATAACTTCAATGACAATATGACATACCATAGTTCACCAAAGGGTTTAGAGGTTAAAGTTGGTTATTGGATTCTCATTAAATCAATTGTTTAATTTGGTTACTGGATTCTCATTAAATCACTGTCATAATCTATAAGTATAATTCTTTAATTAATGCTAATCACCTCCTTATAGAATCTAATTTCTTTAATAATAATAAATTATAGTCACAAGATCACAGTATTGCACTACATTTTGCAGATCAACCCACCTCCACTTCCTCCCTCTAATAAACCCATTAAAAAACCTTTTTTTTTTTATTTTTTTTTTTTAATCTATGGATATATAGTGTGATGTAGATGTAAGCGCGTTGTATACATTATTTGGATGGAATTTGGATCTTCTCCATTACTTTCTCTCCATTACCTCTCTAATACACTCTTATTCTAATATATTTTCTCTCTTCATCCATTTAAACATTACTTTTATGAAATAATTACAACCATTAGATCGTCCCAAAATTTAATCCGGACCGTTTATAAGTAATGGATGTCCATTTCTTTTGGATTAATGGAGAGAATTCGGACCGATTTGGATGTATATGAACATAATCACATATACTGTACCAATTATGTCCCTTTGCGTTATCTGCCTTAGGATGAAAACGAGTCAGATATATTTTCAATTAACATATACGAAGTATAGAAAAAATTTCCTAGGCCTTGTTATTTTCGACAAAAAAAGTTAATTTGAACTGAATGAAGCTGAGGTAAGAGTTAATTTATGACGAGGTGAGCTGAAGCGAGTTAAATTGAGCTGTTAAACCTGAATTGAACTAAACAGAGCTAAGTTGAATTGAAAGAAATGAAACTGAATTGAATTATACTTAACCTTTTATGTTTACGACGAATATTATCATTCTAAATAAGAATTATGTATATGGTGTCCTCAGTGGCGTGATCAGTATTTATAGTTCCGTCGTCATTTAGTTTTAGGATTTTATATTTTATCGATGGGACTAATTTCCATTTTCACACTTCACAGTTGAACCAGTAGACTAGAATGAGTGAGGAAAGAGCTGAAAATATTTAATTTTATCATGAATTTATAAATTCATAAATTTATGAATTGAGAGCATTTAATGCTTCTTCAAGCATCTACTTATTTATATTACTCACATCACTATATACTAGTGTAATTAGTAGAACCAGTAGCTTTTATTTAACTTTATTTATTTATCTCAAGTTCTTGTCTTTTCACTTCATTAAATTAATTTAATTGATCTTCAACTCACTAAAATCTTTCATAATTCTTCACAAATTTTCTATTTTTATTTCATTTTAATGTGATTTAGAGTAAAAAACTTCAATTTTGGTTCCAAAGTTTCAATCTTTTTTATCACATTGGAGTATCATGATTCTTCATAAATTCTCAATTTTTATTACATTTGGTTGTGATTTAGAGTGAAAAAGTTCAATTTTTATTCCAAAGTTTCAATCTTTTTATCTGGGATTGTGATAGATATTCATCCTTCATCTCACTTTTGTACTGGGTTCTTTAGCTGTCAGGTTTGTCTCTTTTATCCAACATTTTATCTGTTTTCTGATCACATATTTAGTGTTTTATTTACTACCTCCGTCCCAATCGTTTGTTTACCTTTTTTATTCTCGTATTTTAATCAAAAGGTAAACAAATGATCGAGACGGAAAAAAGTATATATTTCTTGATGTTTAAGCTTGTTTTTGCTTAGTCTTGATTAATTTTTTGGATTTGGTGGAGTTTGTTAAATGATTAAATGGTCTGTATTAGAATTAGAATAGAGAATTATTGCTGAATTTGGTATTTTTTTCCAAATATGTGCTTGGGGGTACTTTTTATGTTGTTTGATCAATTCTCTGTAAAGTAATTAGCTAGATCTTAATAGATTGTTACGAGTACGACTCACACCCGATTTAAATAATGTTAAAACTGAAAGGGGGTTCTGAGACGTCACAGGCTTGCGACCGTCCCAAGCAAGACTTGTGTTGTATTTTGCTCAAGCTTGTTGTATGTTGTTAAGTTACTAATTACTATTATCTGATCACAATTGCTGTTTAATTTGCAAAACTGGACTAATAAATGCCTGATTGGATCTGCTGCCCTAATGTCATCTCCATACTTTGCTGTCCCCTTTGGTGCATTTTTCAATACCACTTTGCTATAAATTACGGTGTAGTTTTGATCGCGATTATAAAGTAGTCTGTTTCCGCGTAATTGGATATTTCATTTCCTTTCAAAGACAGTCTCCATGTCAATTTGAGTCCACTATGCAGCACTACTCGTACTAGTTAAGGTAACCGACATCTGCACCTTGTTATGAATTACGAGTAGTGCTAGATGGTGTACTCGAATTTTATATTGAGTTTTTATCGGGTTTCATTGAAATCTTAAAGCTGACATTGTAGGATTCTTTCCCATTAAAAAATGTCAAGGCCTCTGCATAGAGGCGTATCTGGGGAGCAGCGGCGTTTTTCTGTTGGTAGTCATGGTTCTTGGGATTCAGATGACTCACAAATGAAAGATAAACCAGTAAAGGAGGATGACCATGGTTCTCGTTCTTCGTCAGATAATGGCTATCTAACGCAATTTCGATTATCATCTGATAATGTCACGTCAAAGTTGGGTGTGAATGAAAATGGCTTTGCCAGTCCAAGAGGTCGGCACAAGTTAGCGATGGCTCTCCTTAAGACCAGTCTGGTTCTCATAGTGATTCTTGCTTTAATTGTGTCCTTTTGGTGGACAATTTCGATAACAACATCATCTAGAGGCCATATATACCATACTTACAGGAGACTACAAGAGCAGCTTGTGTTGGACCTTACGGCTATCAGTGATCTTTCTCAGGGACCCTCAAAGATGGCAGAATTAGACTTTTGTTCTGAGGTGTTCGAGAACTTTGTCCCATGTTATAATGTTTCTAAAAGTCACGAGTATGATCGTCAGTGTGAGCGAATCCCGAAGCAAGATTGCTTGATTTCACCTCCTCAGCATTATAGGATTCCACTTAGATGGCCTACTGGAAGAGATGTCATTTGGGTTGCAAATGTCAAAATTAGTGCTCAGGAGGTACTTTCTTCTGGAAGCTTGACCAAAAGGTGAGTCTGTAAACTATGTGAATTTGAAAGTGGCATTATTTGGTTTCGCAATGTAGTGTACTCGTATATGTTAATTAATTGCTCTCTGACTCTGAATGCAGGATGATGATGTTGGATGATGAACAGATCTCCTTTCGCTCTGATTCTATGACATCCGATAGCATCGAGGACTACTCTCATCAAGTTGCAGAAATGATTGGGTTAAGAAGTTCTTCAAATTTCGCTCAGTCGGGGGTATGTTGTATTATTCTTTTCATTGACCCCTTTAATCGGCCTATTTTTTTATAACAAAACAATGATTAAGAAACATCATTCTTTTGTGCAGGTACGAAATATTCTGGACATAGAATGCGGTTTTGGTACCTTTGGTGCACATCTCTTCAAAAATCAGTTACTTACAATGTGCGTTGCACCCTATGAAGCTTCAGGAAGCCAAGTACAGCTCACACTTGAAAGAGGTCTTCCAGCCATGATTGGGTCCTTTAGTAAAAATCAGTTGCCATTTCCATCGCTTTCTTATGATATGGTTCACTGTGCTCGATGTGCCATTGACTGGGATCTCAAAGGTATGTTAAGAGAAACTCTGAATTTTGTAATGTTGAAATGTCTGATCCGGCGAGGAAGCGTGGTGATTGTCTTCTCAACTTTATGGGGTTTCTTGCTTCTCTGTCAACAAAATTATGGGTCAATAATATGCTGAGACCAGTTCTACGTAGCGGACTGGCATAGAATAAATTCAATTTGAATTTGTTATTGTTTGTGTTCTCTGCAACTAAAGATTGAACCTGCGTACCAGACTACCAGGTGGGTATTGTAATTGTATAGACGGTCTCATACGTGAGACCAATCCTAACGTCAACGGCAACAACATTACCCCAGGCTTCCGCAAATTGCGGGGTGGGGTCGGGCTTACACAACCTTATCCTTTCCCATGGGACATCATCCGATATAGGTTTGGTAGTTTTCTTGCCTAGCGAGTTCTAAGCCTTGCAACTAATTGGGACAACATAGTTTTATAATGCAATTATCGAATTTAGGAGGTCAAAATGAGTTGATGTTGAACCGACATTTCTTGCAGATGGCTTGTACTTAGTTGAGGTTGATAGAGTCTTAAGACCAAGTGGATATTTTGTTTGGACTTCACCTATTACCAATGCCCGTAATAAAGCTAATCAGAAGAAATGGAACCTTATCCATAGTTTTACTGCGAACCTTTGTTGGGAATTGCTATCGCAACAGGATGAAACAGTTGTGTGGAAGAAGACTGCTAAACGAGGTTGCTATTTCTCGAGGTTAGATTTTTCATCTAGTCTGTTTTTGTACGATGGACATTGCTTCACAATTTTTGGGTAAGTAATAGTTGTTGACCTACCTCTAATTTCAGGAAATCTGGGACCGTCCCTGCCGTATGCAGCAAAGGTCAGGATATTGAATCTCCATATTATCGACCCCTCCAAACATGCATAGCAGGGACCCACAGCCGTCGCTGGCTTCCTATTGAGGAACGGTCAACTTGGCCTTCTCGAGCGAATTTGAATGAGAAGGAGCTTCGGCCTCATGGTAGGTTTATGGTTGTGTTTTCTACGGTTGTGTGCTTGTGTCAGCTGAAATCTGCTAAGCTAGCTGGGATAACTATCGGTGCATTGTTGTCTTTCCAATGTGGACTGTAGTTGACAAGTTGATTTGATTGTCCAGGACTACATGCTGACGACTTGGTTGAGGATAGTGCGGTTTGGAAATCTGCGATCCGTGATTATTGGTCTCTACTCTCGCCTATAATTTTCTCAGACCATCCAAAAAGACCTGGAGATGAGGATCCTTCTCCTCCTTTCAACATGCTCAGGAATGTGCTGGACATGAATGCTCGGTTTGGTGGTTTTAATTCCGCTTTGGTGGATACTAAGAAGTCTGTGTGGGTCATGAATGTTGTATCAACAAGCGGGCCCAACTACCTTCCCTTGATTCTAGACAGGGGATTTGTGGGTGTATTGCATGATTGGTAAGCATACAAAAATCTTATGTCATAATGTTGCTAGTGCCATTTTATTTCATCAGCGGAAGTTATTGAAACTTTTATATCTCGCAGTCACGTCTTATATTTCACTCATTGTTGCTCCATTGTGTCCTATGCAAATTGGAACTACGGTACAAGTGTTAAATACAAACATGTATTCATCCATGTATCAAACTCACCATGACTCGGTTTTTGAAGCACGGGGTCTCTGGCCAGAGAGGAAAATGTGGATACGGGGATTTGTATACTGAACAGCAATTCTGTAGAAATGTCTGAAATTTTTAGAAATTGAAAGTGAAATTGAAAGTTGTTTGAGAGACGATGCTTATATTTCTCAAAAATTATACTGTAATTTCAGATTCATTGGCATCCGTTTATTTGAGATTTCATGTTTTTCTTTGCGTTTGATGAAAATGCCCGTGAATTACTGTTTGTAGGTGTGAAGCATTTCCAACCTACCCTCGAACATATGATTTGGTGCATGCTGATGGTCTCCTCACCTTGGAAAGCAGTCGCCAGCGCAGCTGTACCACTTTCGACATACTCATTGAGATAGACCGGGTGCTTCGACCAGAGGTACTTAGATAACTATCTATTGCAGATGTTCCTGTATTTGCGATCAATTAAAATAGCTATATGCCACATTTCCGTAGCCCATGAATTTCAGCTACTGTTCTTATCGGATGAAACTGCCCCAAAAATAGCGTAACCTTGAGAAATACTTTTATTTACATAGCATCCAATTTGTTTTCACAACCTTTACCGAATATGTTATTAGTGACAAAATTATAATACTCGAAATATTTCTCAATTTAAATGTGCTCGTGATCACTAAAAGTATCAGTTTTGTCAAAAGAAATTGCATTTATATATTCCGGGAGTTTTCTAGATATTTGTTGGTCTTGCTGATAAAACAGTAAAAATTCTATACAACAATTTGTGAAGAATGTGCTAACAATTGGCTTATGTTTGCTCAGGGATGGGTAATTTTCCGAGACACAGCATCACTGATCGAGTCCACTAGACCCCTCATTGCACGCCTGAGATGGGAGTCCCGAGTTATTGACCTCGAGACTAACAACGACGAGAAACTCCTTGTTTGTCAGAAACCTTTCTTCAAGAAACATGCCAAGTAATTTACAATCCCTACATCATTCATCAGTGGTTCCTGTGATTATATATTTATCGATATACAAAGACGTCAAACGTCACATAGAAACAAGTTCGGCACACAAGATATATTAGAGTTGAAGCCAGCCACAACGCCTATGGAGCCTAAGGCAAACATAGGGCCCCTGCAACGACGTAAGTCAGACACAGGGAGATTGATCATTGAATATAAAGTTGAAATTTATTTAAGTTATACGCCTGCATTTCAACAATACTGCTGTTAATGATATCACTAGAGCCGCGATCAGTTGCAGTATAGTCCTTCCACGTCCTCAAGGACCTCAGCTATTCTTTTGTAGAAAGATTGATTCATTATAACTTAAAAGCTGTTACAAATTTGAATACCTTCTGAATGATATATTTTCGAGCTGTGAGATTCGATCTATACAATACCGATGGTAAGATTTATATCAAGAGTGCTAGAATTGTGATATTGAATACCATCAACTTTCATGCTTTTGAGCCCGACACAACATGAGTCTTCTAAGTCATTAGCTTTGCATGTTATGATGAGTCTGTTGGTGTTGCTGGGAATGGAGGGAGCGGAGTATGAATTCTCTGCTATGATCCGAGGAGACTTAGCAGCAGCTCTAGATGTTACAGAGTTTTTATACGAGGCTAGTACAATGATTCTTGTATGAGACGGTTTTATATATGCATTTAATCCAAATATATGTAAACAAGTATTTTTCATGTTTGTCAGATTGGAGTATATTCATGTTTCGATCCTTGTGCTCTCGAAGGTTGTAAGCTAATTATATTTTAGGTTCCAAAAGGCAAATTAATTATCAAAGCAAAATAAAAATAAATAAAGCAATACTGTACTAAAAACTAAACCCGTCAAACATGCCGGACGCCAGGTTGAGTCGGATTTACGAATTTTTGGGTTGTGTCAAATTTTGAGAGGTCTACTTAACACCCAACAACAACCATACAAAAGGAAACCACAAATTCTTACTTGTGATGTCACAACTCGTAGGTTTGTGACCGGTACAAGCAAGACTTACTATTTAAAAACCGGGTAAAAGTAAAAAAAGAAGATATTGAAAATAATTGTGCAGGGAAGGGACTACTCAGGGAGTGCCAACTTTACTACTTGAGACAAAACTTACACCAATTTGGCAAAAACTGACTGTTTACTGTACTGAGCGTTTTCTGTCACTTCATCTAACTATTCCTTTTTCTGCAGAAACTAACCATCCATCATTTTCATTAACTCTCTACACTTCCCTTTCTTACAAACATTAATTAACCAATTAAATTCTTTCTCACACATTTATATTTACTGGGTCGGTCTTGTTTATGACCGTCTTAAATTAAGGGTAGCTATAAATGCACGGGTAACATTTCCTGGGACACGTGAGTTTACTCCCCTACCCTTAAAGTGCCATCTTTCAGCATTAATCTAAATAGTAGTGGGGCCCATTCACTTTGTCCATATGCACAAAACATGCGTGTCCAAATACATTACACCGTGAATTTAAGGGCACCCTAAATTAAAGACTTCTTTACAGTTACAACTGTCTTTTTTATTTCTGACTTATTTTTTAAATCGGTTGTGACTTGTGAGTACCGTCTTAACTTAACTTAGGACCGTCTTGACCGAGAATTTGTGATACTTATCCATCTTCTGTGCACATTTACTTCTTACTTTCCTACCCACTGAAATATTACCGCCTCTCTATTCTCAGTAAATGCTCAGAGTCATTCCAATGCTCCAAGATCTCAGGTAAGAAATATACAAAATTACTGACATTATTTCTCTTATTTATTTTCATTACATTATATTTTAGTGCATATTAACTGTATGAGTGATGCTGTTTCTCATGATTTTTCCCATAATTTGTTCAAGTACAGTGAAATTTAGATGATTAGGTGGTAATTTTTGTAGTTGGATCACCAAAAGATCAAGTCTTTGATGGCAAAATTAGGTTACCATACCTTAGTAACACCTACATGTTCCGTCCCGGTCATTTCTTTACGTTTTCTGTATTTCGGGTTCTCAGTCATTTCTTTACGTTTCCATTTTGTGTTAAGCTAATTACTGTTTCTTCTAATGTGTTGATCTGTATTCTGTAAGTTGTTTTTCTTTTCTTTTTTTCGATTTGGTATCTTGTGAAGTATACAATTCCGTCTTTATGCCAAAAATAAACGTAAATAAATCGACTGAAACATGTTGGTCTGAATCATATGTTGATTTCTTCCAGGCTTTATGTTGCTGGTAAATGAAGTTTCCCAAATTTTCTAGGAATTTTAGTTGATTTGAAGCAAAACTGAAAATGAAAAGGGAGAAGTTAGATTTTGTGCCTGTAGGAAAAAGGACAAGGCTACAAAGTCGTCTAAGGGAGAAGGAGCTTAATGAAAGAAACAAGAAGGTTCGGTTGGCTTCTCGGAGTAAACGTAGGAAGGTATATTCTAAGGAAAACATTTTCGATAGTGAGGATGATAGTGACGGAGAGGATGTTAAAGTCGTAGATGAAGCTGAGTACTTGAGACATCTAGCTCTCATTGAATATAGGGATTGTTCTCCAGATGTGGCTGTGGTGGTGTTTGAGGAAAATGTCGATAATTCAGCCCATTTAGTGGGGGAGATATCGAACCCATTAAGGATTGGCTTTGACAATGATAAAGATAATGAAGATATATTTGAAGGTTGTACTGCTATTATGGAATTGGAGGACATTCAATTTTCGGGAATGAAACCTGGTTCTGAAGCTACTGGTGGTGTTGGTGACGGCGGTCAATCTTCAGGAATGCATCAGGGTTTTGAAGGTGGTGATGATGTTTTGCCTTTGCAACTTTGTTGTGTTTCAGAGAACGAGACACATTCAGTTGCATCTTTGGATGACGATGATCGTAGGTTAAGTGATGAAGACTTTGAAGTGGACGAGGCTGAAATACGTAATATCTTTAGTCCCGAGTACTCTAGCGCTGAGGATGGCGAGTGTGGAAAGAAGACTCGGAAGAGTAATAATAATAATAATAATAATAATGAAGAAAAAGAAGTGGTTCCTGTCGTTGTTAGTGCTACTGAGCATGGAATTGTTGATGAACATGTCGATAATGCTGACCATGGTATCATCATTGTTAGTGATGCTGACCATGGTATTGTTGATGAACATGCCGATAATGCTGACCATGGTATTGTTGATGAACATGTCGATAATGCTGACCATGTTGACCACGGTATTGCCATTGTTAGTGATGCTGACAATGGTATTGTCGATAACCATCTAGAGAAGAATTCTGATGAGGAGATCCAAAGGAGACTCGACGACAATGAGATGGATGTGCAATTGCTTTTCAAGAGTGGCGAGTATGGTAGCAACATCAACCGAAGTGAGTCGGACTCATCCAAGAGTAGTAGTATGGGAAGAGAACCTGAGAATAACAACATGGGAAAAGAGCCTGAGCCTGAGCCTGAGTCCGAGCCCGAGAATAAAATATTGTGCATGTTGCCAAAGAAAAGCAATGAGGCGATAAATTCAGTATGCAAGTCGCCAAAGAAAAGCAATGAGGCAAGAAGTTCGTCACCAAGGAAAAGCAATGAGGCAACAAATTCTACGCTCCAAATAAAGAAGCGAAAGAGGAAGTTAAAACCCAATGAAGCTGAAAGTATAATGCTGAACACAATACTAGAAAACAGAAATGCAGGACTGAATTCCTGTATTCATTCCTGGCCTGTGAGTGAGAAGAGCATGAATCTTCCGCTGAAGTTTAGGTTTGGAGGTCAAAATACACCTCCTGAAGACTGTGAAGAGGATCAAGATACAGAAAACCTCTTCCGGGATCTTGAATTTGCCCTCCGAACTTGTGATATTGGTGCACAGACTTCTTTTGAGGTAAGATTACTTATCATCAAGCAGGTTCTGTCATCGTTAGTAATTACGGAGTAGATCATGAGGATCATACTGATGAGTACATCACATATATCTTTAACAAACTGACTACATGATAATTTGCAGGGTGAACATGATGTTAATCCTTGTGATAGGGCAGTTGAGCGCGAAAATCTCTGCCGTGAAGGCAAGCACTATTTAATTCATGATGATGAGATCGGCATCAGATGCAAATACTGCTCATTAGTGAAGCTTGAGATCAGACATGTCACACCAGCATTTGTAAGTCTGTCATTCTTTCAGAACTTACCTTAGTTTTTGTTTAATTTATGTTCGAAATATTTTCTTGTATTACTCTCGATGTACTCTGTTGCGTTCTCTTCAACCTTCTCCTCTCACTTAACGATTATGGAGTAATTATATATTTATTGCTTTCCCCAATGGACATCCAAGTCGACAACAGAAATCTTTTTGTCAGATTTGTATATGTATACCTGGACATTTGATAAACTGAAATCTTTGAAATAGATTCCGTGTTGACAAATATCCTTGTTTTGCATGTGAAGAACAAAAATCCATTTGGGAGAGATCGAAGAAGGAACAATGGGCAGTTTCCTTCTGACAACGCCAATGCTCTTACTGGGTCTCATCTTCCTGATTGCAATGACGATCCTGCAAATTCTGAATCAAATAGCATTCAGGGAACTGTATGGGAACTCATTCCTGGTATACTAGAGACGTTATACCCTCACCAGCAAGAAGGCTTTGAGTTCATGTGGAGGAACATTGAAGGAGGAATAAAGCTCGACAAACTTGGTAATCCGAACAAATTTGGTTCGGGAGGATGTATCATATGTCACGCCCCAGGGACGGGAAAAACCCGCCTGGCAATCACCTTCCTGCTATCTTTCATCAGGAAGTACCCGTTGTCAAAACCTGTTATAATTGCCCCTAAAAGCATGCTCCTTACATGGGAAGAAGAGTTTGCTAGATGGAATATTGATGTTCCCTTTATTAACATAAACAAACCTGAACTTTCTGGAAATGAGGACCTTGAGGTTCTCAAACATACTGGAAATGTCAAGCACCAGAAGACGACGATTCGGATAGCAAAGCTTTATACTTGGGCAATGGGGAAGGGTATTTTGGGGATTAGCTATACCCTATTTGAGAAACTTGCTGGTGATAGAAAAGGTGTTGATAAGCAGGTTAGGCGAACTCTTCTCGAGCAGCCGGGTATTTTAGTTTTAGACGAAGGGCATACACCGAGGAATGATCAGAGTAACATCTGGAATGTCTTGAATGATGTCCAAACCAGGCGCAGGATTATTCTTTCCGGAACACCTTTCCAGAACAACTTTGAGGAGCTTATTAACACTGTTTCTTTGGTTAGAGAGGAGTTTGAGAATCCTTTCTTACCAGGAAAGCGTATGAAATATGCCAGGAACTCGAGTGCGAGAAGAGGTTTAATGAACTGCAATGTAGACAATGAAAGAAGAATTGCTATGTTGAAGAATAGGATGAAACCCTTTCTCCATGTTCACAAGGGGGAGATCTTGAAGAAGACACTTCGCGGGTTATTTCATTCAGTTCTTCTATTAAAGCCATCTGATTTGCAGAAAAACTGTTTTCAGCAGTTAAACGTGTTGAAAAATGGCCTTAAATTGGATCATTTGGTCTCTATCGCCTCAGTGCACCCTTCGCTTTTGCACTCGTGTGATCAGATTCCCGATTCTCTCAAGGTTTTACTGAAATATCACAGAAGAAACATTGATGCTGGAGTAAAGATAAGATTTCTGTTTGATCTCATCAATTTAGCTCAAGGAGAGAAAATTCTTGTTTTCAGCCAATTTCTGCCGCCCTTAAAACTCATCAGAAGTTTGTTAAAACTTCGGTACCATTGGGCAGAGGAGAAGGAATTACTTTACATGGATGGGAAACAAGATGTGAAGCAAAGGCAAGCCTTTATAAGGCACTTCAATAACCCGAAAAGTGAAGCCAGGGTTCTACTGGCGTCCACAAAAGCATGTTGTGAAGGAATTCATCTAGTTGGGGCGTCAAGGGTGGTCTTGCTTGATGTGGTCTGGAACCCATCTGTAGAAAGGCAAGCCATAAGCAGGGCTTACAGGCTTGGACAGAAAAAAAATGTCTTTGTGTATCACCTGATAACCGCAGGAACACAAGAGGAAGATAAGTATTACTGGCAGGTGACCAAAGACCGGGTTTCAGAAAAGGTGTTTTCTTCCGAAATAGAAAGCAAGCAGAATGTTGGGATGATACCGCAAGTTTCTGAGGATCGCATTCTGGAAGAGATGATCCAGAATGAAAAAATTAGGAACATGTTTGTGAAAATTATCTATCAACCTAAAGCTGATGAATTGATTGATAGCTTTGGTCCTGTCAACCTGTAGCACTGTATGTATCATACTTCAGGCCGTTTGTCAACCTTTTGACATTAAAACCGTGCTCGTAGAATCCCTTCTCTGACATAATGGTTGGCGTTCAACGTTTAGGCGTAACTGATGTTTCAGATATCAGGTGCCTTGTAATATTGAATTTCCTATTTATGTACTATGTATATATATTAAGCCCTTGCCTCTTACGACTGTTTGTTATGAAGTATGAACCTTCTTAGGGTCTTGATATTCTTCCATGTTCACCTAAACCTCTTTTCTTCACTAATTTCCTACGCGTACTCCATTTTTTACCGAATACTACGCTGCTTGTTCAGGTATGCTAGCTTTGGCAGAATCCCCGCAAACTGTTCTTTTATGTTGGTCATCGCTTACATTGCCCTTTGTAACGACTGGTTCTCCGTATTTGACAACAAGCTGATCTTATGTGTGTATATTTTGGTGAATCTGGTAATCTTGCTGTAGCTAAAGGTACAAGACAGACTAGACAGTGAATGTTAACAGCCTGTGTTCTTCAGCTTTACTGATTTTATTTCCAGATAGATGTAAATTCTTCAACACTGAACAACAATTAGGAAGTCCTGATAATGTAGACTGAAATGCTGAAATCCGAATAGGTGAAGAGAACATGTCTTGTTTACAACCAATGTTACTCCGGACACTTCACTTAGTTGTTGCGTTGTGTGTCTGACACTTCACTTTAGACCACAAAATAATTTCGCGCACAAAATAGCAGTATTCGACACCGTATCAGAGAGTAGGAGTAACAGAGATAGGTTGAAACACTTTTGCCGAATTTTCAACAATACAATACCTTTGATTCACAAATACTTGGGATATTTTTATTTTTATGAGGACTATTCATGATAGAATAATCCCACAAATATTTTGATCACATTATATAAAAAAAATCATTAAATTATTTATATTTTAAAATTAAAGATCAATTATCAAATAAAAATGGTTAGTTTGCAATACTCTGTTTGGTCTGGCTTTTAAAAGTATTTTTGACTTAAAAACACTTTTTGGCTAAACACATCATTATTTAAAAGTTAAAAAATAATTTCTCAAAAGTCAAAAAATCATCTTTTTGCCCCTAAAATTTGAAGTAGCAATTTGATGTTTCTACTTTTGAAAAACACTTTTTAGAAACAGTAGGTCTTGCTTGCGACGGGTCGGATCTTGCGACGGGTATTTTGTGAGAGGAAATGGGTAGAGGGAACAAGGTGGGCACCCCCCATGTGATTCTCCACTCACCCTTGATGGGTATTTTGTGAGAGGATATGGTATCCGTCACTCATTTGTGACGGATAGTGTCCGTCACAAATGAGAATTTGTGTTTTAGAAAATTGTAAACTTGAAAAACAAAAATTCATTTTAAAAAAGTTAGGCCAAACATGCTCTCAATAATCCAATTTTTTTTAGTATTTAAATAAGGGTTTTTTGTTAGAAACTACCTTTTATTTAGGGTCATTTGTGAACAACTACCTTTTATTTTATTTTTGGTTTTTCACTACCTTTTATTTCTTCTTTTTGCAAAAGACTACCCAAAATCCATTTTTCGGCGGAAAAAGTCAATTTTCCGACATTGACTGCTCTTTTCTCCCATTTTCACACATAGAACCCATATTTCTCCCTTTGTTTACCCAATAAAAATTTGAAAATGCTGATCTCCATATACTCGGTGCCAAAACAAAAGTCTCTTCCAAGCAATAACAACGCATCAACCATCTGAATCTCTCCCTCCATCTCCGTCGTCACCTTATTGCCACCCTCACCTCATTTTGATAACCCTATAGGCTATTCATAAATCATCGACCTAAACTCCTTGAGAGTTGTATAAAAGTACCTTCTTTCTCTCTTCCTGGCGAAGATTGTGAGCATAAGAAAACTAATAGAATAGCACACAAGTGGTCCTAAGAGTTAATCCATAATGATTTTCGAATAGTAAATAGTAAATACTAGGCTTTGATTTTGCCCATAATAGATCAAAATTGTTGGAGAAAAATATATGTCGATGGTGATTTGTTTTGGTGAATTAGGAGTTTGATTCGGGTAAGAGATGCACAAATTGAGGTGATTAATGTTGAATTTAATCGACCTTTATCATCAATAATTAAGGTTATGAAGTAAGGAGTTAAGATTCAACATGTAAATAGCAAGTCAACACCTGAAAGTTGATTTTTTTCGCCGGAAGTGGAGTTTTGGTAGTTTTTTGCAAAAAGAAAAAATAAAAGGTACTCCCTCCGATCCAGACCAATGGTAACATAGGGAAAAAGTGGTTATTTAAGAAAAGGTGGAAAAGTGAGGGGTAAAGTAGGAAAGTTTGATTGGGGCCACATGAGTTTAAATGGATTAAATAAGTAGTTGGTGAGTGGGTGAGTGGATATTAAAGTTGTAAATAGGTAGTGGATGTATGGGTAATTTAGTCATTTTTTCATGCCAAATATGGTATGTTACCATTGGTGTGGTTCATCCATTTTAGGTAAGTGTTACCATTGGTCTGGATCGGAGGGGGTAGTTGAAAGCCAAAAATAAAATAAAAGGTAGTTGTTCACAAATGACCCTAAATAAAAGGTAGTTTCTGACAAAAAACCCTTTAAATAATCCTCATATTACTTCTTTTCCACCAACGAACTGTACATGACTTCATGCTAACTTTCGAAATAACTTTTACCTGCTTTTCTAAAAGGACCCGCAATAACATATTTAGGGGGTGTTTGGCCAAGTTTAAAAAGTGTTTTTATAAATGTAAAAGGAGAAATTTAGTCAAACACTATTTTTTAGGAGGTGTAAAACTACTTTTAAAAACCATAAACTACCCATTAGGCCACTAGAAATAGAAGTAGCAAATTGTTGCTTCTACTTCTACTTCTAGTTTTTCTTTGTACTAGTTGGTTTATCGCGCGCTTCGCGCACGATATCCCAAGATATTGTTAATCGCGGGTGACAACTCAAACTGCAATAGTGAATGATAACGAGAGCATTTAAGTAGTTTATTAACGATACAAGTAAATTCAAGTAAAGCGAAAAGAGGAAAAATTGGTCCTTTTGCCACAAGCTCCTCTTTTATAGAATTATAGGCCACGATAAAAGTAAAGTTTTGACAATATGAACACACATTTCGTAGTCAACCGTAAGACAAAGCACATATAATGAACTTGAAAAAACCTGTGAATTCCGTATGAAGTTTTGACAATATGAACACACATTTCGTAGTCAACCGTAAGACAAAGCATTTAAGTAGTTTATTTCTTACCAAAGTCTTTAAAGTACAATATAAACACACATTTCGTATGAAGGAATGACAAATAATAATTACATTTAAGGAAATAGTCGTCCATAGGTAATTAACTTGTTTCGCTTCAGCCTCCGTCACTTAATCCATATTCTCCTCCAATGCCTCGGTTTTGTCCCCCGTTGTATCTTCTTCTCATCTTTG